>KN484606.1:51697-77171 GCA_000787095.1 Periophthalmodon schlosseri
CATGACCTTACAAAGAAACCTCAGGACAGCAGAAATCCCCAAACTTTGTAATGAACCAAATACAAGATGTAAAACTGCAATATATCCTGCCTCTACTCCCCACAAGTCCCATTTCAAAACCTGCACTTCATGACTTGTCCTGGATCCTTGGGGCCCTTCTATTGGACAAAAACAGATGTGGACAGTGGCGGGGAGAGTGGACTTGTCACCGCGGGAGTGAGCGGGGACGGAGCGCCAAAAAGCCAGCCAGCATGACACCTCATTACGAATGAATGAGACTTGCGCCGAGAACCGGGGCAGAGGCAACAGTGGCACAAACACAGCCAAAAACCGGAGTCCCGGGGGAGCGTGGATGGACAGGTAGAGAGGCACACTTAGAGAGGGGAGAGTGGAGCGGTTCTTTCATGTTTCTCCAGCTTCAGCGCACCGCCGGGCTCAAGCTTGTGAAGTGCATCCAAGTCGGAGCGGACCCTACGGACTGACTGGAGAGTACGTACACACAAGGCAAGGTTAGGCACGAAGTCGATTGTTAGTGGGGTTTTATGGGGACAGGTGTGGGAGGGTAGAGGTGGAGAGCGTACACAGACCAGACACACTCTTTTAGTTTATAAATGTGATACGTATATGATTTTTTTGGACAAGAGGATGGCCCTGTTCCAACGTATTGTCTTGCCACAGTACAGGGCAAGAGTAGCTGGTAGTAGTTGGCAGAGTGTTTGTCCACTGATCCGAAAATTGGCGGTTCGAATCCCGCTCTCGACATAAACATCACTGGTAGAGCCGTCACATCCACTGACCCACAGGTTGGCGGTGCGATTTCAGCTTCCAAAGATGAATATTTTAGTTGTGCCCTTGGGCAAGACACTTAACCCACACTTAAAGCTGCTCTTGAGGTCAAAGTAAGTCCACTGGGTACAGTCTGCACCTAATTTGAAAGCATTTAAGAATCGAGGTGGAGAATCAGGAGGTGCTAGTGGATTAGCATGCTAGTTGTTAGCATTACTATGATGGCAAAACTCCACTCTACACTCTCTGAAAGTTGCGATAAGTGCTTATAAATTAATCGTGGTGAATCATTAGGATGCTCAGAATGCATAAGGAAAGTGAGGAATAACTTTGGACCACTGAAAAGTTCTATTTTTCATGCTTTAAAAATTAAGTATAGCGCCTTCATAACTGGGTTTTGTTTCATGTGGATAGCTCTAGCAATTAGAAAGATTAACCACGAAAAAACATCTGCAATTTGACAGCTAAGTCCAATTCACAGAATTAAGAACCTCCCGCACTTCAATATTATTTTACCCGCACTGGCTCTTATCTAGCTTCCATTGAATTCCTCCAAACCAAAACAACCAGAATTCTGCTGCCAGAACGCCACAATAAAACAACACTCCAAACCACCACTCTCCTGGAGAAACATGACAGACAATGGCCCAAATCGTGTGCCGACGCCCGGGTTGGCTATGTTGACTCGTGCCAGTTCCTGAAATAGTCCGGATAGCAGCTGTCCTCTTCCATCTGATCTCCAACACAACAGGTTACGATACGGGGCCCGAGATAGTCTCCCCATTTTACCGTAGTCAACATGTCAGGCGATGTTCACTTTGGCGGTAGGTTACGAAGCGTCGCTCACTTAGTCCGTGTGATGTCAGGAGATGGGGAGCGGGGCTGGTGGTTGACATGTGTATGGTTCTACATAAGGATTATCGCATTGGCATTCGGGAGATGTGCGAGGGGCAGACAAACAGGAGCAGACGCGTGGGCAGGATTAGGCGTGGAGGGATGTCCAAGCATGTCTATGATTAGGTTTAATGGCTGATAGGAATGTAATGGATTAGACGTGTATTAGAGGTGGTGGGGTCTTGGGGGAATACTTTTCGGAAGCTAAACTGGAATAAGGTCAAAATAATAATAAAAGTGTAATTTGGCATTTTTATGATTGTTATGGTAATGAATAGTGATAGATGGAGATATATCGGTTGGCCAATATCATCGGGCCAATATTTGTACTCTAGAATATCTACTATCGGCCTTAAATTTCCAGCACAGGTCGATACTTTGTTTTGGCCGACCTGCTGCCTATAGAATACAAACAAAGCTTTATTTGAGCACTTTAGTGTGAAGAGATAATTGTAAAAAACGTGACTACACACTACACAGGGCTGTGGGTCAGTTTGGACAATTGTGGGTCAGTTTGGACAATCAAAATCGACCCTACGTATCGGCCCAAAAGTATCAGCAGATCTTATCAACCATCGATGCCGATACTGATGTTTAGACTCCAGAGTAACTATACAGCTGTTATTTGGATAGATGCAACAACAAAAAAATCATAGCAGACATTTTTGCAGCTTTTTTCAATTTGAGCACTCAGCTAAATACATTTTGAATATGAGGACATTTAAGTTGAGAAAGTGTTGAGTCATAAAAAGGCAAAAAGGGAACACAGAAAACAGAAGTTACAGTTTTCTGGTGAGAAATTACATGGCAAAAGGTCATATAAAAAGGTACCTATTCCTAGTACCATAATATTAATCTTTTTCCAATACAAAAATTACATAAAGAGACCGTAGCTGACTTTGAGGGGGGATTTTAGGGTTTGGACAAGATCTCAGAAGATCTCGCAAAAACTACTGAAATTGTGAACTGAATTGAACAATTTATTTATTATAAATGATTTAAAAATGTTGTTTTGTCTTGTGGACACGATTTCATGTTGCGGAAAGTGTTGCATCTCACCCCTTGTGCATCGTCTTTATCAGGTCAAACAAAAGGTTAAACTATATGCACTTGAATGAAGTTTCTGACTCAGCCTGTCACGATAACAAATTTTGAAGTGCGATATATTGCTGAAGTAAATATAAACATTAATATTGAGACTAAAGCCTAAAGCAGAATTATCCCCAAAAAAGTCTTAACGTACAATATTGTTAAAAAAATATGAGCTGACCCCAAAAAATGATCCATCTGTTATGTATGGAACAATAAGTCGATATAGTGATTATCGTGACAAGCCTATTTCTGACTTTTTTTTTTTTTCTTTGGACAAGAGGAAGCAGACAGTTCAAATTAGTACATCAGTTAGTACATAATTAATTAGACTGGTGACATATGCCATTTACCAGATCTACGCTGCCAATATGTCCGCCTTTGAGGAGAGACCACACACCAGCACGCACATCCTTAACCCAACTATATTTACTCCTTGTTTGTGCCCACACCCACAACGCGTCCGGAGCTATTTTTGTGTCTCAACAATGCACTCCCCGAAAGCAGCCCACTTCTCCTGTCCGGTAGGCAGTGCTCAATCACGGAGCCAAACAATCCCAAGTGTTTTTTTCCTCTCCGCGGGCAGCTGGAGTGTGCATTGAAGAGTCCATTGTAACAGAGCCTAGTTCAGTTGTTCACTTCAGAAGGGCACTTCGGAGCGAGCCCCCTCCCGACACCGGGGACGACCTCTGACCCCGGCGCACA
The DNA here is from genome assembly GCA_000787095.1 of Periophthalmodon schlosseri. Lineage (NCBI taxonomy): Eukaryota > Metazoa > Chordata > Actinopteri > Gobiiformes > Gobiidae > Periophthalmodon > Periophthalmodon schlosseri. The sequence goes on from KN484606.1 coordinate 55,172, forward strand.
CATCACGGGCTGACCTCGCTGCGCTGATTAAAATTCCGTCAGTAGGAAGTAGGAGGAGGTAAGGGGAGAGTGGGGGGTGATCCTCTGTTTCACCTTCAAGTTTGCGGGGTGTTTGCAGGTACGAGTTTATTATTGATGGTATGAGCCAGTGCGAACTAGATCAGCGTTTCTCAAACTGTGGTACGCAAGCTCATTCAGGTGGTACTTAGGGAAACCTACACACTGAAGGGCTGTCCAGTTTCGAGTTCATTTTATCCACGTTCATTTCTTGTTTAGAACTACAGTGGGAATGATGTAGAGCTGATTTAGCCTTAGATTAGACCTGGAATAATCTTGTTATAGACCTGGTTTAGATCTGGTGGCACTCGGAAAGCCTAATCTTTTCTTTGGTGGTATAAAACTTGGTATAAAACACACTGAGCTAGAGTCACACATCCAGATACTCCTGTCACCGTAGGGCTGAAGGATTTTGTGTTCACATCTTGGATAATAATGATTGTTTAAAATGAGTTAGATTTATACATCATTTAATTCTCTACCAATAACTCGCTGCAATGTTTGGTTGGCTGTGATGGGTAGGGCATCTGAAGTAAATTCCAAAATCGTCATGGTGGACCCCTAAAATGCCAAATGAAATGTCTTCCTACCAGAGAAACATCTCGGCTAAACCATTTCAGAAAAAAACCCTCAAAATTCGTTTTTCCCTGACATGCACTGCGATTGTGTTTAGATTGGGATTTGAGTTCAGAAATGATCATTCAAATCGCACACCTTAAACTCATCCTGAGGCATTACCATTCGAGATAAGACCGAAATACAAGAATCCCATGCATTTCAGAACATGTTTGCAACGTCTGACCCTGTAGTTCAGACCATACAATTTGGATTGAATAGGCATTTATCTGGCGGTCCGCATCGGTTTACTGTTGGATGGCGTCTGCAAGAAACACCTATAATTTATGCAAGTAATAATGCCAACACTTTTTAGATGAAGACACTCCGCTGCGCAAAACTCAAACTCTTTTTAAACAACTTGCACGTCATTTATTAGCAGTCTTAGCCGGGCTGACGTTTTGTTCCTTTCTCATTCACCATATTGATCATAAAAATGCTGCATTATCCGGCTGCCGCAGACCCGACACTTTTGATTGCTCTACGCTTGTAAATTCTGCAAAAAAATCTCCAGATGATTGCTTTATTACCTCATAGTGTTGTCACCGTAATAAAATGTCAAACTTTTGGTACTAAGAATACACTTGATACGATGCCACGATAATAAAAATCACTCTTTAGACAATTGATTTAATGTTGAAAATCACATTCTGAGTACTTTCTTTTCTGTTTCCATGTGGCGTTATATCTGTGTAATCCTCAGTCGTCCAGGTGGGTTCCATAGTGGTCCATGGGCGTGTACTAGTCTATGTGTCTTATATTTGTTCTGAAAGGTTCATTTCTGTCCAGTCTATGTGCTTATATTTGTTCTGAAAGGTTCATTTCTGTCCCGTGAATGTGTCTTAGTATCGATACCTGCTCAAATGCGCATCTAGTTTTTTGATACTAGTTTTAATATCGATTAGCATCTGATTTTTGATGCTTTTGAGAACCCTTTTACCTCATGAGCCCAATCCATCTGCTCCGTTCACGTCTTCCCTGTACCTGCCTGTTCACATGTCCTTTCTCCTGGCCTCTTGTTTGAATACTTGTGGATAATTATGGCTGGTTCACAATGGCCCCTCTATCCCACCCAGAATGTGCTGCAGCGCGTCGTCGGTCGGGGCATGTTAGGACAGGCATCTGATTTAGTGAACATTACAAGCCTCCATTGACTCAACACACAGAGTGGTAGAAGCGAGAATCAGAGGAATTATGGGAAATTTGGTTTCGCTGATTGTCGTAACAAACTATAACGCTTTCAGGAACAATTTCTGACTCTTTGAAATCACGGAAAATGAAATAATTAGGATTTGATTAACACCGGTTCTGAGTGAGTGGTAGATGTGTCTGCACTAGGGCTGTCAAAAGTATCCAAAATCAGATAATCGATACTAAAACTAGTATCGAAACTAGATACTCATTTGAGCAAGTATCGATACTTAAAGTCACATTCACAGGACAGAAATGAACCTTTCTTGAATAGCTTTAGAATGATCTTGAGCTGTATCAGAACAAGTATAAGAGACATAGACTAATACACGCCCATGGACCACTATGGAACCTACTGGACGACTGAGGGATTACACAGATATAAGGCCACATGGGAATAGAAAAGGAAGTATTATCACTTAGTTTTGAAATTGGCATTCTACTGTCTAAATAAAGAGCTGTTTTTTTTATTTTTTTTTTAAATCATCGAGGTATCGCGTCTATTCCCTAGTACTGAAATGAAAATGAAAAAATGAAAATCATCCATTATGCTCAAACAACATTCACAGTATTCAAAAGTGCATGAAGCAATTCTCAAAAAAAAACAAACAAAAAAAAACCTGACCATCATGAAATCAGTGCATCTCCTCATTTGCCACGGGCCAGTGAGGAGCGAGCGGTCACATGTCCACAAAGAGCCGAGGCACTGGACAAAAACTGGCTCGGCTCTGTTTGTGTGCAGTTAAGTGTGAGGCGGACTCCAGCTGAGAGGGGAGCAATAGCAATTCCCGCTGACCTGAAAACAGCCGCCGCCGATCCGACCAAGCACCTTCAACGCAGCACCCGGAATGTCAGCGAGCAGCATGCAAATAAACACTCACAACTGGAAATTTGATTATTGGTACTACTAGTGTTGTCACGATACTAAAATTCCTCAATTTCGATATTAAGGATTAAGGAATGGAATCAGTATTGATAAACACACACTTTCTTTAGACAATAGAATGTGATTTTCAAAATTAAATCGTAAATCTCGTTTATATTCCCACGTGGCCTTATATCTGTGTAATCCCTCAGTCGTCCAGTAGGTTCCATAGTGGTCCATGGGCGTGTACTAGTCTATGTGGTCTTGTTCTGATAGAGTTCAAGATCATTCTAAAGCCATTCAGGAAAGGTTCATTTCTGTCCTGTGAATGACTTATCTCATACCTGCTCAAATGAGTATCTAGTTTCGATACTAGTTTTAGTGTCGCTTATACATTTGACAACCCTATTTACTACAGACCTCGGACAGCAAAATAGCATTGTGAGGATGGAAAACACGCAAATAGGTCATTGGCAGTTTGTTTTCTTAGTAAACAAGACGCTGGCGACTGACTTTTAAGATCAAAGTAATGTGAGACAAAGTTGCCCATAGAATCGCTTGATATTGGTTATGTAAAAATGCCATAAACTTTTAAGTGCATGTTGTTAACCTACATTTCTTGTTTACATTTGGCTCTCCATAAGCTATATTTATTCTCTTACATCTTTTAAAAGGGTCCGTTACCGATTTTTCGCTTGTATTTGAGCAAAATTTGTCTTGCCCCAGTACAGATGTATTGTATAAGCTCGTGTTGAGGTCAAAATAAGACTACTGCGTATTGTCTGCATCTAATTATAAAGGATTTTATTGTGATAATCAGGACGTGCGGGTTAGCATGCTAGTTGTTAGCTTTATAGTCACAGCAAAACTCCGCTCTGGTCTCAGAGTTGCGAAATGCGCTGATAAGCTCATCGCAGTAAGTAATTAGGATACTAGGAATGCATAAGGTCAGTGAGGAATAACTTTGTTCTGACGCAAACTGTTTAAAATGAACTAGTTCTGTTTTTCACATTTTTAAAGCCTGTGAACATCAGGTACAGTTTAAGTGCTGTAGCAATGGCTGTGTAGAATTATGATGAACACCAAAGTCCATCAAATTTAAAGCTATACTGCTACTAGCTCAGAGCATATGAAGTTTTTTTCTCACTTTGTGTTCAATTCAGTTTTTAATTAGCCCAAAATCACATCTGCAATATCCTCTCAGGGCTTCACAAAATTGTTCATTTAACCAACCGAAACAGTAAGAAAATCAAATGAAACAGTCAGTCAGTTGGTAAAAGAATCAATTTTCAGGGGACGTCTCAACTTTGAAGCTAGCAGCTATTGTTTTCAGCCTAATTTTCACTCCTCAGTGCACCAGCAGAGTCCTTATTCCTTAAATAAATACCTTGAAATACCGATGTAGCAGCTGAATGTATCATGTTAGTCCTTTGATTAGAAAACAATGCACGGTACTTTGACCAACCCAGTCACGATGGACAAAACATTCACTAAACCACTGAATGCAGCCTCCTCTGTCCCACAGGTGCAGAGGGGATTATGGGAAAGAACAGGCCTCGACACTCTTCTATTGTGAAAATGGCTCAAGTGAAAAGAACATGGGAAAGATGATACGGTAAATGACTGTACCCACCCAAAAAAAACACACAAAGCAAAAGAGCATGACCTGTGTGTTTATGTTGGGAGTGGAATATTACACTGAAATTATTTTAGGACATTTTTTTTTTTTTTTTAATATGCAAAGTATACAAAAAAGTATGAAGGGTATAATGTTGTGACTTTTGGAAACCACAGTAAAATATAAAAAAGAACTGATTAACTGTACCCTGGTACTGTTTTTTTTTTTTTTTATACATATATACTTTACTGATCCCGAAATTCAAGTTTGGCTGCAGCAACGTACTGTGATTCTAAGTGGCTGTTGTGTCTCAGTCAAAGGTCTCAGTGCATCTTAACAGAAGGACTAGTCAGGGAGGGTCAGCAGATCCTGTGTCTGGTGAGAGGACCAGCAGAAAGTGTCCCTTCACTGTGTCCTGCAGCCCGGGCATCACGGTGGAGTCCAGGGGGAGCCAGGTGAACTCTGGACACGCAACAGGAGACCCTTTTCTAAGCCTCTGGAAAGTCTTGGAGTATTTCGGTTGGAAGGTCTTCTGACACATTTGCTGCCACATTTGGTGTAAAAAGTCACATCTGGTGTAAAAAAAAGCCTGCAGCAACTCAAAGGTCCATGGAGACATGAAAAACTGTTCATTTCACACAATCCAACAGTCCCTTACTTGTGTCCTTTGAACTGCATATGCTGCATGTCTTAGTTGGTTAAAATCCCATGATATGATGTTAAAAACCTGTTAAAAACTGCTCAGTATGTGAGCCAGGTAGCTACAACAGCAGCCAACCACTCCGTTTTATGCCATGTATGAGCAAAACTTGCCTTGCCTGAGTACAGCCATATTGTATAAGCAGCTCTTGAGGTCAAAATATGCCTGCTGTCTGCTTCTAATTAGAAACTGTTTCATTGTTCAATAATGTGTGCATTAGCATGCTATTTGTTAGCTTTACCATCACAGCAAAACTCTTCTCTGGCTTCAGACAGTTCTGAAAAGCTCTTATAAACTCATCGCAGGGAATAATTAGGATGCTCGCTAATGCAAGTGAGGAATAACCGTGGAACTCTACAAACGCTTTTAATTCTTCTTTTAACAAAAACTGATTAAAAAACAAAAGAAAAAAATACTGCATAAATTCATATTTATTCATATATGACTGATGGACACATTCCAAAACTGGTCATTGAATAATATCCCCACAAATGTTACAATTTGGTCAATTTTCTTCCTTTTCTACCCCTTAGAAATGAGTGGCCTCTAAAATAAGTGTGGGAGCGTGAACATCCCTGCCGTGTACCCCCCAGGTCTGCCCCAGTCAAGCGCCAGTCCCCCTCTCTCTCCAACAGCCCCCTCCTTCTTTTTCATGCACTTCGCTGAGGTTTTTTATATACTCCTCCCAGTGTGTTAGCGCGCCGCTGAATAGGACCCTCTTTCCGATGAGTGACTGATGAATGAGGTAGCCTTTGAAGCCAAGAGTCACGGCACGGCTGGTCGAGCATGAAGAGACGCCGCACAAAAGCCGATCGGGGGGGTAGGGGCGAGAGAAAAAAGCTACGAGGGGGGTGTATTCAAAATGGTGGGTGAAATAGTGGACATACAAGGAGAGGAAGAGGATGGAGGAAGAGAGAGAGAGTGTGTGCGTATGTTTGGAGACTTTTTGCATGGCCGACTTGAGCGATTTGCATTGTGTTTTGAAAGCGCAAGCAAGCTAGCCCCGGCATCGGGCAGAAAAGGGAAATAAGATGGTCAGGGAGTGTGACAGCTTTTTGGACAGGCTTGTTGATGTGTAGTGACCGCAGTTCAGAGCTTTTGTGGCACCAGAGGCACACTTTGCAAAAGGCGCATTCAAGTCCAACGATGAGTCGCTTTTCGGGGGATGTTTTGAGGTTGTGAAATAGTGAAAGTGGTATCAGAATGTGCTACTCAATATGCTAGCACAACAGGTTTCTACAGTGTCCTATAGATCACACATTGCAATATTGCAGTCAAAGTGGAAAAGTCAACTAGAATGGAGTGAAATGTGGTTGAACTTTGAAAAGCTGTACATTTGAAGCCATCAAAAAAAAAAAATTCAATTACACATGGCAACCCACATTTTTGTATACAATAATAAGGCTGTAGTTCCTGTAAAACTAGAAAACAATAGACAGATCCTAAAATCTTCAAACCCAAACCTTCAGATAACTCACCAATTTCCCCTTTCTGCCGTCATCCCATATTAATCCATATAATCTACATAAAATGATTAGCCAACAAATACAAATTTTGGTCGACTTAGACACCATTAAAGCCTAAATCCCTACACAATACATCTTTAAAACGTTGCAAAATTTACTGGGAATGTGTGTCCGCAATCATAGCGTAGTCCTAGTGCAATTCTTGTCCATCCTGGATCTTCCATGTTCTTGTATAAGCAGAGCAAAACATGTTACAGTTTAAATTACCATTTTACCTTGTGGTTTTATCTAACTAAAACATTTCCACATAGTAATCTTCACGCTTTTCACAGACATTGACTTGAAAATAAGGTGAACACCCAAATAGAAAAACACCATCATTAAACTAGGTGTAAAATTACAAATTATTCCAACAAATTATTATGCTACTCAAAAATCTGTGAAATTCAATATTTGTGAAATACTGCTTCTCTCACACCAATTTGGTTAAGACTTGACACCAGTAACAGAATAGGCCTGTTTAACGCGGTGATGAGGGAGTTGGCCCTGTCATCTTTAGGTTCAGTGATCCGGTTCTAATGGCGGCTGACAGTGTATGGAAACATTTAAACACCACGACACAGCCTTGCACATGGACGTAATGAAGTCGTGGCCCCACTGTGCAGAAGGGAGGTATACCATGTCATTCATTTGCATTAGCTTTGCATTCACATGGAGCAGTGTCACATTTCCGATGGGCCAATTGCGTCTTGTCTACAGCAATTTGGTGTGTGCATGTCCTGTGATTGCGCTGGCTTGAAAGATATTTCTTCTAAATTGTGCTCACGTCTAGTCAGCGAATGTATTTTTCCATTCGACTGTTTAAAACTGTACATGCCACAGTGGATGTGAACATTACTCATTTGGACAGAGATATGCAAAAATTAAAATTAATGGATTTTTTTGTTGCGATACAAAAATTTCAAACTTGATTTCGATACAAAGGGATAGACTAGATACTCAATACCGATTCCAATACCATGATGAAAATAAAAAACACCCTTTCTTTAGACAATAAAATGTGTTTTTCAACATGAAATCGTAGTACTTTCTTTTATATTCCCATGTGTCTTATATCTGTTCAACATGAATCGTAGTACTTTCTTTTATATTCCCATGTGTCTTATATCTGTGTAATCCCTCAGTCGTCCAGTAGGTTCCATAGTGGTCCATGGGCGTGTACTAGTCTATGTGTCTTATACTTGTTCTGATACATCTCAGTCTTGTTGATGTGACTTTTTTTAGTATCGATATTCGTTGAAATGAGTACCGTATTTTCCGGAGTATAAGTCGCACCTGAGTATAAGTCGCACCAGCCAAAAAATTCATAATAATGAAGAAAAAAACATTTCACATATAAATCGCATCTGAGTATAAGTCGCACCCCCGGCCAAGCTATGAAAAAAAGGGCGACTTATAGTCCGGAAAATATGGTATCTAGTTTTAGTATCAATCGGTATCTGATCTTCGATACTTTTGACAACCCTATATATTCATGCATGTACGTATAATACTGTATCAAATGCTAAATTCTTATTATGACTTGTACATCTAAGACAAACATTTTTTTTTACACTTCAACCAAGAAATTTTAGACTCAAACTTGAAAAATTGCATCACAGAATTTAAATAAAGTTTGAGCATGACATCAGAATCCAAACTCAGGCTAAACTGCAGGAATACCAGGCACGTTTCACAAGGCTATACACTACGCCGCGCATGGCAATATACACTGAGCATGTTTGTCTAAAGCGATTCCATTTCTACCCAATCATAGCTGGTTTGGACCAATGGTCTGGCCGCTCACTGAACAACATGGCCGTGCTGTTTTGTCCACTCCTAATGGATAACTATAAACAGACCATCTGGACAGTCCGCATGTCTTTAGATCACAGCATTACGTTTGAGTCTGCAGCTACTAAAACCTACGTTGCCAGATTACGCATTTTCTCATCAACCAAAATAGCATCCGTTTTGCTGTCCTCCCTTTGCCAGAATATACGTGGCAAAATTCCCAGTGTATTACAAAGCGGAAAATTCTCGCCATTTTTGCTTGTTATGACAAACCAGGAAACATTTTTAAATTTGATGCGTTTTGTTCGTTCTATGGAGGTGTTCTTCCTGTCAAAACATAGCCCATTCAAATGCAATCTTCAACACACCCCCTGCAAAGTTTTTGAAAAATAAAAAAAAATAAAAATACTACGGTTTTTCTCTTGCTGACAGTCAACTCCTGCCTGTCAAGGAAAGACATCTCGCACCCATCACACTCGGTGACACCATGTTAGAAGACTACATCCCTGTGCTCGGGAACACATTTTTAACAAGCCTCGTCTCGCATTCTCTTTGTAATTTTGGCAATCATCACCGCGGCGCCGGAGCAAAATTTCCGCGCAGAGCAAAATTGTGACTACTAGGCCGCCCCCCCCCCCTCTCCTCCTTGCTCTATCTCTCTCTGCTCCTCGCTGTGTTTATCTCAATATCACATCGCATGAGATCAGATCGCTTGGCAGATAAAAGCACTTTCCCTGACGCATCACTTCCCCTCTCCGGAGGAAGCTGACACTGCCACGGGAACCCAAGACGACAGACGACAGACGACAGAGAGGGGAGGAGAGGGGCGCGGGCCAAAAGGAATGACGACTTTTTAAACCGTACAGCAACGAAAAATAAATAAAGATATGTCAGAGAAATAAGGTGTACTGTAGAGCGGTGTGTGTGCCCTAGATTTGCACAAAGGAGCCAAGGGCCGCACTAAGAATAGTAAGATTAGCACCGCAGTGACCTTTTACAGAAGCACTTACTGTCACCTACTGCTAGCTGCTGCTGGCTAGCTCGTACCTGGCTAAAGCGGTGTTGTGAGAATGGCGTCTACAGTAACAGGCCGATTACTGGAGATTAGATAAGGCCCTGTTTACACAATAAAGGCGAGAATACAAAATGCAAGTCTCATTTCAAAACAATTAGCATTTTAATGTAGCCCCCCGAGCTACAGGAATTGCGGCATTCCAGAGCACCAGAGAAACGAGGATTAACTAGGACAGGAGAGACTGGAAGACCTCTGCCATGGCGTTACAGTCAAACCCAGGATCCAAAGAGTACCTGGAATCAATAATGATCCAGATTAAAACTATGGTAACACAAATATATCTTAAGCGACTAAATAAAATAGGAATGCACCGATCCTGGTGCATTTTTCAGGATCGCCGCCAATCCTGAAAAAAACAGCTGGATCAGATATCGGCTTTCAAATATTGGTTCTGTCGATATCCTGGTTGAACATATAAATTGATGTAATAAAACTATTTACTGGTTGTAGTTGGCCCACAAATATCTATCTTTCAAGGAACTACAGAAGAGCTTTGCTGGCCCACAAATATAATGTCCGAATTTTTATTTATACAAAGCTCTTCTGTAGTTCCTTGAAAGACAGATAACAGCTATAGAACACATTTGGATAAGTTTTGTCTTATGTTTTAGTTTAAAGGAAATAAATGCTGTTCAGTCTCTGCACTGGTATCGGTTATCGGCTGATACTTGAAGCTTGAATGTAAATCGTTATCGGAACTGAAAGAGCTGGACTGGTGCATTCCTAAAATAAAATTACATAACTGAGAAAATTCTACATCCTTACAAAAAGCTTCAAGTAAAACAAATTGTGATTTTAGCTTATCATAGTAAAATATGCACCAACCAATGCTGAGGAAAGACTTTCTTGGCAGAGAAACATAGTACAAATTGATCATTTGGAGTGTTGAAAACAATTTGTCTTTCTAACTCTCATAGATTTTTTTTTTCCTGCATGCTGCATCAACAAAACGTTCATTTCCATATTGACATCGTCTAGTGGATTTGGTTTAGTTGGTCTTAATGGACTGCTGTGTAAGAAAACGGACTGAACTAGGGTCGTCAAAAGTATCGAAAACCAGATACTAATCAATATTAAAACTAGTAGCAATACTAGAGCAATTTGAGCAAGTATCGATACTAAAAAAGTCACATTCACAGGACAGAATCGAACCTTTCTTGAATGGCTTTAGAAGGATCTTGAGCTGTATCAGAACAAGTATAAGACACATAGACTAGTACACGCCCATGGACCACTATGGAACCTACTGGAACGACTGAGGGATTACACAGATATAACGCCACATAATATAAACAAAAGTGCCATTATTGTTGAAAATCACTTTCTATTGTCTAAACAGTGTTTTTATTATCAGAATTGGTATTGAGTATCAAGTCTAGTCTTAGTATCAAGTTTGAAATTTTATTATCGTGACAACAAAGACCACTCCATATACAACATATAATAGTTTTCCGGTACCAAAAGATTGCACAGGCCAAGAAGTAGCAATATTCAAAGTAATCCAATTTGAATGCCTTCAGTAGTCTCGTAGTCACTGGTGAATAATTTAAATAAAGCACAGCGGCTCTTTGAAACTGACCCTCTGCCTGTTTCAATCTGAATGACTTCTCAAGGAGACCCTTAGCACACAAGAGGCTCACGACACCATCGGGCTAAGTCAATGCCACGCGCAAGAGAAACTGTCCCAATAGTAAACATTTTATGTTTTGAATCAACAGATATGTTTTTCAAGCACTGTCGAAGTTAACCTTTTTGAAATATGTATATGTATGTATATGTATATGTATATATGTCAAGACTATTTTTTATGGGGAAAAGAATGTTCCTCTTCCTCTAAAAACATTCTGAAATGCACCTGATGTTAGCGTTTGTTTTCACAGTTATATTTTAGCTTTCCATCTAGGCCTGTCATGATAATTACTATATAAAGCTGAAACAAGATTTTTTTGGGGTCAATAAATAACATTTTAAACTTGATCTGAGTAGCGGTAGGTTTAGGGTGAATTTAAGGCGTGTATTTTTTCTTTTCACTACTGAGAAATTTTTGGTTATTTTTTGGCTAGATAAGATTTAAGCCATAAAAGGTTGAATTAATAACTTCTATGACTCATTACAGATGCAAACTAAGTACTAAAGAGTTTCATTTTAACAATATTGTAGACTATTGTAGAATAGTTTTTGTGGTTTAAATTCACTCTTGAGTTATTGCGTCGGTGGCATAAATTAGTTTCAATATTATCGTTTAGTATAGTATAGTATATCATCTATACTTATATCGATATATCGAACTTCAAAATTTGTTATCGTGTCAGGCCTATTTCCATCTAATGTTAAGGCATCTGGCTGTGTGTTAAATGTGCACTGTGACTGAATCCTGATTTCAAACTAACTAGTGTAAATTTGATAATGCATGCATTTTCCCCTGAAATTAAGCAGCCCTACAATATGTAAAAAAGTCTGTGCGAAGGTAAAATTGTGTTTACAAATTTGCATTCTTCCCAAAATAGAAAAATACAAACTAGGACTGCACGCTTAATCATTATCGAATCGAGATCACAATTTGAATAGACGTAACTGGGAAATCCCAAAGGCTGCAATTTTTTAAGTACCAAAATTTACTCACAAACAACAAAATATCCCATTTTTTCCTCCCTAAACACTGCTAACCCTGTAGTTTAGATCTGTACAATCCACAGACTGTATAAAAGAAGTGGACTAAGTGAGTGTGACATCACCCACAGCGTTCGGCTCCGGTCAAATGAAGCTCATCGAGGCTAGAGCGGTTATAGGGGCCAACTTGGAGCTGAGTTCCATATTTGGAATTCCGACCGCGAGTATCATAGCAACCAAAGAGCCAATCTGGAGCGAGGCTGTTGAAGGTAACACTTTTTCCTGCCCACACCGCTGGTTTGAGCCGGAAGCGCGCCCATGATGACTTCCTATTCAGAACGCGCCGGCTAGCAGGTTAGCTATGTCCATTTATATATACAGTCTATGTTCTGAAATGTGACCCTTGCATTAGTTAGCAGCAATTCTTCTGGACAGGTTTAAAATATGAACTTTGAACAGAATCCTATTATTAAAACATAGATCCCAAATCTAATTGAACTTGACCTACTTATTTGCTATCATACTATCATTTTCTTGTTACATAATTGGAAAATATTTTATTTGAATGTGGGGGCATGGGTACAGAGGCACAAGCTGACAAAGCTTTGACAAAACGATGGGAAAAGGACCAAAAAGGACCAAAAAGGACCAAAAAGGACCATAAAAATGCCAAGACATCACACTCTTCATTCTCCTCTGCGGATGTGGTCAAAGTTACCCCGCTGGGTTTGTCTTTGAGGATCGCTTATGCCCCGCCCACCCATTCAAAGAGGCAGGCCGAGATTTGCATTTTTCCCACAATTCAATTAACACGCCTGTCAACCTCCCCTGTGCGCTAGCTAGCATCACTCTCACACTCACACTCACACACACACACAGCTGGTGAATGCTTGCTTCTGTTGGAAATGTATGCAGATATTTATTTGTCCACCAACAGCTGAGAGGGGCTCCAGCTGAGAGGAGGAGACACATCCGAGGGTCAAGTCCTGTCACCACTTGTCGCATTCAGGGACGTTAGGAGATTGTGTGCGCTGCTAATAGATGCAGAGCCAGCGAGACGCGGGGGAGGGCTGCGAAAGTTAGGATAAACAAACAAAAACAGCTTAATTTCTCAAAACTTTCCGATAAATTAGTGGTTTCAAGGCGATATTTTTGACAAGCTTAATGCATTACACATAAATCCATTTAGGTATGACGCATTTCATTTTTCACCTTGTCCTTAAATGTCCTAATGTTAAACTAGCAGCAAGGCATGGCTGATTTGCAGAAAGAAAATCGACAGCAGGTCACAAAGTTGTCCTTAGAACTTAAAGGCAAGGACAATTTCCTTAGCAGAATTTCACGCTTACAGAGGTGAAAAGTACCCCTATTTTGGTTGTTTATATAAAGCATGTTTACAGTGTGTGAAAATGCAAACTCATGCATGTCCAGGAGACTTATCAAAACAATCTTTGCAAACTTCAGCAGCTTTTTGGGAATCAGACATGTCGGCTTTTTTTCCATCTGATGACATCAACATGTTCTGAGCTCCATGTGTAAACAAATAGTCAAATTACAATCAGGAAAGTCAAGATTTGCGAGTTCACTTTAGTTCGTCATTTTAAGAATTTCAAAAAATACTACAAAACAGGTGTATGGGAATAAAAATGTCTGGACCAGACAGAACAAACATAGTAATGGCTGAATTGCGTTTCCAATTATTTCTCAGCGATAGTGGAAATTGTTCAGTTGGCACTTTTTTTAGCGTAAGTGCATCTCTAAAGGTTTGGAACACCACACATTGCAATAGTTTTAAGCACTGTGAATCAAGTGTCGAACTACTTTCATAGTGTTTGGTGTAAACAATAGTCTACCATTTAAAGCGCACAATTTAAACTTGATCTGAGTAGCGGTAGGTTTAGGGTGAAACATTGCCTTAGGTAGTTGAATTTGAAAGTATTCTTGAACCCATAAATCTTATTCGAATCCAGCTGTTGTGTAGCGGCGCCAGCGGCCTCGCCTTTTGTCCAAACCGCAATATAGCTACTGACTAGCTCGGTTCAATTTCAAAAGCTTAATTATTTTGTTTGCTCCACTGCGCTGTGCATCTATTCAAATTTCAGACCGCTATTTATTTCGATGAGAAGAGAGAGCTGTGGAGACGTCCCAGGGTCACATTCTGTCCCCTCCTGTCAAACCCAGGGACATGTAGACACTGTTGGTCTAATGGATGCAGCGCTTGTCCCCGGGGAGGCCTTCCACTCTCCGCCTGTCCTTCCACGTCTCCAAAGAGAAGAAAAATAAAGAGCGAAGACACGACTGGAAGCCATCACCGCGCGGGACACTGAGAGACAAAGACTTTATATGCCAGCGCTTGGTCATCGGGGACAGGGCCGGAGTAAATTTAGCAGTCAGGAAGCGGGAGCGGCTAATGCTATGCTATGCCGACTTTGCCACAGGGAAGGCTAATGACTTTGCCTCCCCGTTTTAGATTAATTGCTTGTAATCCCATTCTCGTGGCGTAGCACAGCCTTGCGTGTCACGGCGCTATTCATTAAATCGCTATACAAATTCCAATTAATGGGTGCTACATGCTAAGGCTAGGCTAATCGATAGGCGCTAATCCCATTGGTTGGACAGGCGGCAAGGGGAAAGGACTACAAATCATTCAAGGGTCGTGCTTTGAAGTTGGGGTCAGGGATACGTTTGCTATTAATATTCTGAAAAGTTTGTTTCTGTAGAATGAAAACTATGTATGGAACCAAAAAGGTGTAGGCTGTAAAAAAAATAATAAATAAATAAATAACAGTATGCCAAGTGGGATTTTAGTTTTAGCCTATCCATGGATTTCGGAGTGACCATGACTATAGAAATTAACAATCCAAATATTCTATCTACAACAGTAAAAAGTCCTCAAAATGGCGCCCATACAGAAAAAAAAATTCATGTGACCGAAAGCTATTAGTCATTTGAATTGTGAAATGAATATAATGAATAAGGCTAGAACGTGACTTTCAAAAAACACATTGTAAAAACTGATTATTGTCGTAAACCAGCAACCACAGCAGAGTCTGTACACCCTCTCACCAAAGGTTAAGTGGTTCAAAACTTGCCTCAGTCGTGCCAAGTTTGCATCCCAGCCTGATGCACAACACAAAGTAATGCAGTTAGTTGCAGCAGGGAAGGCATCCGGCACAAAAACAAATTACAAATCTAAGTTCTAAATTGCCATGCTACTTGTTCAGTATTCAGAAGGAAATTTGGATATTTATTATTATCATGTCCACTCCTGCCCCATTTGTCCACTAGGTTTTACAAATGGCGTTGGTGGGAGGGCTGACATTTGACAACGCCGGCCTAAGAATGATTAAGAAACACATCAGTAAGCCTTTTCCTCCTGCTCCTTGCGTCATCCTGGTTTTATCAATCAACAAAAAAACAGCACGGATCGATTCAAAAGGCTTGGAGGCGGACCAGAGCTCACCCTTCACACCGTGCCACCGGCGGCAGCAGCAGCCTGCATAAGCAGTCATCCCTCCGCTGGGGTGAAATGCCGACCACAATCAATGGAGCTGCGTACGGTTTTAAATTAGGTATGTGGAAGCGTCACTGGAGACCGGGGATAATGAAACAACGTTAACCCGTTCAATCCGAATGGCAGTGAGAACAGACACTAAAAGACTAGTTTAAACTTCAGACAATGACGTCATACAGTAATGGGCAATATCAGTGGAACCATAGTCAATCACATAAGACAGAGATACTTTTCAATGTTAAACAGTCGAAATATTAGTAAAAACTGGTTATATGGGTGTGTAATGGGTGAATCTATATGGACGGTGCATTTCACTTCAAGAAACAGTGAAACAAATAACGCATTTAAACTTCAATTATATTTAAATTATTCATGCTAATGTGCTAATAGAGACAATAAGAAACGCCAATATTGCCAATAGCAGATGTGTTTAATGTTTGCTTTATCAGTGTGACGACAGCTCAGAGGTTGGCTCGTCCACCAGCCTGAAGGTCGGCAGATTGATTGCTGCAATGAACGAGTGCATGCAAGAGTGGTGTCCTTGGGCAAGACACCGCACCCAGCTTGCTTATGTATGGCAGTGGTGGATGTGTGAGTGATGTGTGGTGGTCACAGTATACCCTAGGGCATTTGTGGCTGAAAAAGTAGCCACAGAGTTTTGAAAGGCACTATATAAATCCAAGGTGTTATTAACCAGCAAAGTTCTACTGAAATTCAGAATTCAGGAGAGGCAATTAACGTGCCATCGTCAAACTGAATAGTAGTGAGGTAAAATGGCACAATTATACAGTAGTGCTTATTCATTTGGCATTCCCAATGAAATCTGTGTGAGTGCTCCTCATAGACTGTATAAAGCAGTGGACTAAATGAGTGTGACGTCACCCATAGCGTTCAGCTCCAGTCAAATTAAGCTAATCAAGTTTACTAGTTATAGGGGCAAATTTGGAGCCATATGGTTCCAAATGTGGTTGCTATGATATTCGTGGTCTGAATTCCAAAGAGCCAATCTGGAGCGAGGCTGTTGAAGGTAACGCCTGTTCCCGTCCGCAACGCTGGTTTAGCAGGGAGCGGGTGCTTAGCAGCGCTGTCAATCAAACCTGTTGCCAACACTAGTGGGACCGACCTCGGGGAAAGAAGGCACCTGATTTATGTGTTATTAATGTTCATATCTTGACATACTTTCTTTCTTTATTCTTTATTTGTCAGGGACCATGTACAAACTCATTAATCTTACAAAAGAAAAGATGATTTGTACCAGATTTAGCTACTGCTACGGACCACAATAATGAATAAAAACATGAGGATCATGTAGAGCGGATTAATACAAACATTAAGACCAACATGACAAGTCTGACAGTGGCAGTTACAGAGAGAGGGCTGACAATTTTTCAATGTAAAGTGAATTGGAGCCAGAGTCGATGGAGCCGGAAGCACGCCCATGCTCACTTCCTATTTGGAACGCAGCGGCTAGCAGGTTAGCTATGTCCATTTATATATACAGTCTATGGTGCTCCTCATGAAACATTAGAAAAATCCTCCATAACTTTTGATATATATATATATATATATATACACACAAGAGGAGTGGGCGATATTCAGAAAAATGTATATCTTGATAACAATATTCAAATAAAAGGACATTAACCACAAAAGGGCAGAAATATGACTTTATACTTTGTTTTGTGAGGTCACTGAGGTTGTAATTATAGACAATATACTCTATATTCCAACTTTGCACCTCATTTGGATTGCAAGCTTAAAAGCAACACAGACTGAAGTGCGTGTCATGGTAGCATGTCTCTGCTAATCTTAGTCCTGATGAAAGGGCATATGTCATGTCCATTAGCATCACCGAACAACTGTAGCTTTAAATTCTCGCTAATAGAAGTTACAACAGCAGTGCTCATTAATTACATGCTGTCAATTGCCATTATTAGAACAAAATACCTCAACGCTAGCACGCTCCCCAAACGCAACTAGGCCCGTCACGATAACAAACTTTGAAGTGCGATGTATTGCTGAAGTAAATAGAGATGATAAACGATAACATTGAAACCAATCCATGACCAGCAGAATGATCCCCAAAAAAGTATTCTAAATGTACACAACTGTTACAAAAATATGAACTGCAGCAAAGAAATAATATAATTCAATACTTAAGCAGTCAGTTTGTATCTATAATGAGTCATAGAAGTTCATAATTCATAATCGTGACAGGCCTTTAAATCTCATCCTTGTAACGGGTATTCCGACATGTTGCTCCATCTTTCCGCTGTCCTGACTGCAGTGTACGGGAGGGTTTTGGTTGCGTTCCTGCTGTGACCTCGTTCTCACCGTTAGCTGAACCCGGGGCTTTGAAAGAGAGGCCGCGGTAGTTTTAGAAGCACGCTGTCAACACTGGAGCCTGGAGCTACGTGGTAAGGAGAGGCACATCAGGGCCGTATCGCACCCGAGATGTGGTGTGAAGATTAGGTGTTAGCGTCCCAGGCTTTTTAGCGCGTTCCGGTGAAGCATCGCAGCCGTTTTCATTAGAGGGTGATGCAGCCAACTGTTGGGTAGAAGGACGGGCCAATTACGAGTTTTAACTGGTTTATGAATCTTGGTTATGAGCAGTTAGCCCAAAGAGCAATCGGATTTATAAAAAGGACAATGGTGCGGAAATGGCGATCAGCATGGCAAGTCCGACAATTAACGCTGCTTTTCAAATGGAGATTTAAAAGTATGGGATATAGATCGTGTGTGGTTCATTTGAGGGACATCAACGACTTCACGGTGCATTCAAAAAAGCTTATATGGAGTCAATTTAAAAGGCTAGAGAGTTTACCTGCATCACAAATCATCAAGTTTATAAGGAGGACTTCTATCTCTCGCATTATCAACCAACCTTAAATGACACGGGTGGGGAGGGTGACAGTAGCTCCCGCTCTCGACGTAAACATCATTGGTAGAATGGTCAGATCTACTGACCCACAGGTTGGCGGTGCGGTTCTAGCTCCCACAGATTAAGTGTCTTGCCCAAGGACACAATGACAGCATTAACCCACCTCACCCCTAGTGTCTGCGTACACTGGTGTGTGAATGGGTGAGTGGTTCCTTGATGCTTTGAGTGCCCTGAAGATGGAAAAGCGCTGTATAAAAATGTGGCTATTTACCAACGTATATATTATGATTTACATTTAAATCTTCAGTTGGGAAAGACCCACTACAAATTTCTACTTCATTCAAGCAATGATTCGCTTGATGTCACATGGTCAATTATTCCATGTCTGACTTCACAATTCATAGTAAATTTCAGTCATCAGAAATTTGATTTTTTTTTGTCTCATTTTAGACCATGTTTAGCCCTAATTAATCGATGTTTTGGAACTTTCTACCAGTTCATAATGTTCCCATATCAAAAACATGCCTGAAGAGATTTTATAATGTCACCCATGCATGTTAAAGTAATCTAGAGATCTCTCCCGGGCCCTACTCTTTACAGTTAGCATTATGATTCTGTCCAGTGCTCAGCCCGCAAGCTTACGTCACCCATGCTCCCACAGCCATTATTTACTTCATTTATGATTTTATTATTTAAACGCAGGACACAAAACAATACACTACAACTTCACAAACCTGATACGATGTGCAGTAGTTTCATTAGCGGAATGCACACTGATTGTGTAGCGATAGCGCTCTGAAGAGGGGAGTAAGAGGAGGGAGTACAAAAAAAATGAAACAAACTTCATTTACAACATTACAATATTATTAATTCCAGCCGATGCATCAGTTACATGCATTTTCAACTCCTCTATGATATATTTGCTATTGGCCTCCTTTCCTTATTGGTTGGGCTCTTAGTTCATTTTACATTACACATTACACGGACATACACAACATAATGCCTACGGTACAGAATAACTTACAACAAGTCTTTAATGCACAGAGGAATCAAGTATTGACAACCACCTGGCCTCATTTTCCTTCTCAGACTGACAGATAATAGCAGTGTGCACCATTACTGTAGTATAAATCCACTACGTCGGTACACAAACAAAGCCTGATGCATTATGGGATTCGGAGTATTGATCACCGTGGCTAATCCAATCAGAGCCATGCTTCGGGACGGGGATAAGCGGCCTGGATTGATAAGTGAAGGCGATTTAGACCCATTGACCGGGCAGGAATCGCGGCTGGAGTTGGGACTGGCTGGGCACGCTGCAGCTGTACCCGGGGATGAGCCCACATAACCAGCTTTGGAGAGCCCGGTCGCCTCTGTTTACCACCAGCTAATCTGATTGGATTAACACCGACCTGACTCTGGCTCGAAAAAACACGCGCGTCATTGTTGTGTGTCTTGTGGGGGACGTTGAATTGACTTGAATAATAATACCCTGTGGGAATAGGAAAGAAATTATGCGAGGTAGGAGATACATTGGAAAAATTACCAAAACTGAAATGAATTCTACACTTTAGCGTTTACCGGTTAAAAGGTGCTGTACCAAATTTTAAAAAACGTAAAAAACAAAACTAGTTCGTTTAAAAACAGTGGTCCCAAGTTATTCCTCATTTACTTTATGCATTCCAAGCATCCCAATCTGTCACCGGAATGATCTTATGAGGCGGAGTTTTGCCGTCACCCTAAGGCTAACAACTACTAGCATGCTAAAACGTACTTCCTGATTACTGGACAATAAAACATAAGTGCTGCTTACACAGTAATACACAAATTTTGCTCAATAACATGGGGGGAAAAAAATCAGGTACAGGGCCTTTAATTTTACTGTCCATTCCCAATTATGCAACCACAATATTTACCATTGCATTTTAGCATATTTTAAAAAATAAATCTGAATATTAACATCGGGATTACCCAAAAGAACTTTTTTGTCAATATCGCCTAATTATTAAGTATAAAACTTGCTAACCGTGCAGTTTAGATTTCTACAAACATGTTCTGAAATTCATGGATTCTTGGTATTAACCCATTAATATTTTAAAACGCGAACTGGGAACTGAATCTCAAATTTTAAAAACATCTTTCAACATGTCTGAAAGTGCATTTTGTATGTGTTTATCAAGTCGTGTGGGGACTTCAAACAAATTCACGGAGTAGCCAGTCAGAAGGCTTACCAGTCCTTTCTGTAGACTTTTGAGATACCCCAGTTGGTACCACGCTGAGCTAACCGGCACACAGCTACAAAGGCAGCACTCTAGTCCGTGTGGATATTCTCGGAAAGTAGTTTTTCAGTCAACAGCTAGCATACCGCTCTTTAGGGGCTTTCAGGATACGGTACAGGAACGCAGCTGTGCCATGTGTGCCCACAAATCAACTTGTGCATTAGTGTGACAGACGTTTAGGGCTGTATACTAAACTACGAGAATTTTGCACAAGTTCAGTACATATATCCATGCTAGGTTCCCAATCGTTTTACATTTACAGTTTGTCTCAAGAGCTCAAAACACCGTGTCCCACTAGATGATGTCATGAGGCTGTACCCTCGTTTTCCAGGAAACACCAAAAACGCATATTGTTCCCCCAACGCAGTTCTGCCAAAACTCAGTTAGCTCCATGTCCCAAAGCCCCAACTTTTATCAAATTATCTGTTCCTAAACATAACCTTAACCTGACCTGAATAATAAACATTTGCTAGCATAGCCACTAGGGTTGACAAAAGTATCAAAAATCTGATTAAACTGATACTAAAACTAATACCGAAAGTAGATACTAATTTGAGCAAGTATCTATACGGCAAAAAAAATAAATAAATAAAAATTGGAGCTTTCCTGTACAGTTTTAATGTAATTTTGAGCTTTATCAGAACAAATATGATACCTCATGGTAACAAAGAAAGTACTAATATTTTGTGTTGAAAATTATATTCTGTTACTAAAAAAGTAGCATTTTTTTAATCTACATTGTGGTATCGTATTCGGTATCGAAATAGCACTGTCACGATACTAAAATTCAAGCTCTAATAGCCACCAATGCAAAGTGGCTAAATAATAAATGTGTTTGGGAAGTAAAACAAGCCAACACATTTTATCACAGTATATATTTGCTAAAATAAATGCTTTTACGTTACTTTTAGTGCAGTTGTGAATGTGCATGGAACCAATGCCAACTTCTTGACAACCATGCTAATTGGCTAGCTCCCTCCCCTGCAATCAACACAAACGTTTAGCTTATCCCATATGTGATAGCGGCCATGCTAGCTGCACCCTTTCTCATCCCACCCACCTCCTCCACGCTGTATGTCCTCTACCCCCCTTCCCCTGCACGGGACCCCCCCACTTTCGCCCCCTGCACACCCTAATCATTCATTAGAACCAAAGGCAGTTGTCCATTAGGCAAAGCAGCCATTTTGGAAATTGCAGCAAATCTTCCATGAAAAGACATTTGCCTCTAATGCGGCAGTCACGCTCCGAGGAAGAGCAGACAAAACGACGGACGGATGAGGAGAAATGGAAAAGTCA
>KN484606.1:77294-115302 GCA_000787095.1 Periophthalmodon schlosseri
AGCGGAAAGCGAGAGTATGTTTGATTAGAAAATGACACTATGGAGGAGAGGAGGAGAGAGGGATGGAGGGAGGAGTGGAGAAATTGGTCCCATCATCGGCTCCTAGTGAGAGGCTGGTGACACGCTGAGCTGACACGCATGGAGATGGCACACACTCGCACGACAGATGGGGGGGCGCTAATTTGGGGAAAGTAATAGGGCACTCTTTAACCAATTACACTGTGGATCGTGGTACACGCAAGCATTCATTTGTTTGTACATTTTTACTATGAAGCTCAATTTGAGGCGTATGATCAGAGGTGAGGACAAGCTGTTTTTCTCATTTAAAGGTCGTTGGCAAGTTTCGCAATTTTAGGTTTCCAAATCAAAATTCAGACATGATTTTTTTGTTATTTGCAGAGGAAATTCTATTAGACAAAAAGATAGAAATAGATTGTGACATCACATCGCAAAGCATTATGGGATACCTCCTTAGACAAACGTGAACGCAAAACCGGTACGTCATCTGTCAGAACAACCTCCTCACTTCCAGTTCTAACTTTCTGTAATATTAGCTTTTTTTTTATACACAATTTCTGGTTTTAGTGTTTGGGTGTTTAAATGTAGAACACGAGCCATGTGCTGATTTGTTTCTCTAAAGGTTGTGACATCTGTAAAGTGAGCTATTGCAATTATTGTGCTGCCCTATCCTGGACAGAAGCTAGCTAATACTGGGGCTATCACAAAGACAGAGTAAACAATTCACTTATCCAGAGAATTTAACCCACAGTCTCCTAGCTGGTGCTAACCACTCTGCCACCTTGCTCTTTTCACCTGAACTTTACATGCAATGCTATGGCAAGAACAGCTGCATTGGTAATATTGTGGTTTCAAAGATGTTTAAGGAAATGAGGCCATCATGGTAACACCTTTGTTTTCACTCATATGCAAATGTGTGAATGTACATGCTAAAATGTCGATCCAGTGCTAAATCAGACAATAGCTTTTGTTTCACTTCTGTGTTGTTCGCCAGCTGTTATGATAAAGCCTCACTTCTGATTTCTTAGAAGGGAACAGGATACAAAAAAATGCAGGCGCTCAAAATTAGAACTGTCGTTTCAGTATAAAAAATACGCAAATGAAACCCTGTACTCAGGTCCAGCTCTTAGGTGCAATGTGGATTAGCAGTGTTAGCATTTTACACACATTCTTTTAATACTAGTAGAAAAAAAAGTGCACTGTGTAACTTTCTGGTGAGGGGACTGCAACCTCCATGGAGGTGTTATCACTGCCTGGAATGGTCCACATAACAGCATTACTTGTACCTACCTGGCAATTATTTGTATTCCTTAAAAATCACCTTATAACAATGCATTCTTACTGTTATCTGGGCCGCTTCAGCACAGATCTGACCTGTAACTTGGCGTGGCGGCAGTTCTTGCTCGTCTCCATGTCGATAGATGATTTTAAAAGACACTAACTGATTTCTTAAAAAACGTGAAAAACAGAACTAGTTTTTGCAGTGGTCCAAAGTTGGATTCCGAGTATCATAATTATTCACCCCAAAGAGTTTATCATTATTTTTCTCAACTCTCAGAGACAAGAGCGGACAGTAAGGCTAACAACAACTAGCATGCCAATAGCGCACTTCCTGATTCTCAGACAATAAAATGCTCATACACATGGAAAAAAAATAATAAATAAAATTGGGTACAGGCCATTCAATGCCATTCCAGACAAACCAATAGCATCTCCATGGAGACAAGCAGGTGGCAGACCTTCTGCCAGAAAAGTTACTTAGTACACCTTTAATATTAGCAGCTTTCTTCAACACATCACTCTATTGCCATCCCACCCAAGCCTTTTGATAGGAAAAAAAAAAAGTCTTCGTGTTTGCAATCCAGAGGGTCTCCCATGGGACCGCCTTGACACATTCAGGCAGCTCTCTACGCGGTATATGACAAATTCTCAGCGCCGTACCTCCCCCCCCGCCACCTATAATCTCCCCCTCATCTGATCAGCTGTCAAAAGCACACCTGTTCTCCGCCCCGAGTGCCATCCTTCCATTCATCTCCGCTGCCTCCTCTGCCTCTACCGCCACTGTCACCACGTATGTCCGACCCCCAGCGCGCTCCATCCATCCTGGGTAAGATTCCACGCAACCCCCCCATCCCTCCCCAAACCTCCAGAGCTGCATTCCACAATGTTTCCAAAATAGCAGGGACGCCTCTGGCACCGTGACACATTGTAGGTTAATAGTGCATCACAAAAGAGTGCATGTGAATGGGAATTAGCTATCTGAAGAACTGCTCTGCCGTTCTCGAAGTGGTGGTTGTTTGCAATATAGGGTTGTACCAAAAAAAAAGGTATTGATACAGAAAAAAACATTGTGGTATTAAAAATCGGATTCAAGCCTTAAAACTACTTAAATACTTTATACCGAAAAAGCGTTAAGTATTGTTTTTAGTATTGAGATAACACTATTTCAATGTTTACTGCAGCCAACGTGAAAAACTTAGTCAAAATCCAAACACTTTTAACTTATTGCTTTGGAATATTAATATAAAAGGACACTCTAAAGGATTTTCACATTTGTCTTAGAAGAAATCTGCATCTGTTAAATACTGAGATTTCTGGCAATTGTAGCCCAATTTTCATAACAAATTTTTAAAAATTTCAATCTTCAAATGTTGAACTGAAACTGCACTGCACTAACTTTTCTGACGAAGGGTCTGCCACCTACTTGTGTTCACAGACATGTTTTTATTACTTTGCCTGGAATGTTCCACAGTATGACAAGTAAAGGCATCCATCTTGTTTTTATTGCACGAAAAACCCTCAAAAACATGCATCTTCACTGTGACCATGCTCGCCTCTCTACAGATCTGACTTGTTACTTGGCGTGGCGGCTTCACCCGCTAGTCTTCGTGGAGATGGATCCCTTTAATGCCATACTGTGGAACATTCCAGGCAAAGCAATAAGATTTCAAATGGAGAGACGCAAGTGGCAGACCCTATAGCAGAAAAGTTATGTAGTGCACCTTTAATTAGTGGGAATAAAAACCCCAGTACCAAATACTGTCATTTTGCCTGACCTGTGTCTCAGTTAAACACTATGGTAACTATTGATGTCATTTGAAAACCAGCAACTCAATACTTTAAACTTTGCTTTGGCTGTTTGGGGCTACTTCAGAAATGCGTCTAATTGGGGCAGTATTTTGTCAGACTCTTCAGCATAGATTTCCACTGGCATAACAAGCATGCATGTACCAGCGCCAAAGATTTCTAAAGACACCAATGGAATTTTCACGTTTCAAATCATTTCACAGAACTCCCTTTGATGCATTTTCATTCAGAAATGGAGCACTTAGAAGATATTGAACGCTGGATTCAATGTTTATGATGTTAAAAAGCCCGATTCAGCAAGAAGCAATTTAAGAAACAGGCCATCTGGGAATATTTCAAGAAACTTTGTAAAAAAAAAATGGATTAGTAAACTTGGCTAACTTTGGCTCATGTTTCAAGCTAAAGCAGCTATTATGCGCACGTTACTCAGAAAATGATTTGTAGAATTAACCTAGCAATTCCATAAGAAATGAGTTTAAAATTTTGGTAAGGTGACAACAGTAATTTGAAAATAAGGAAGAGACTTAAAACTTTATACCATTTACAATACCACAAGGATAATAAAAAAAACAAAAAAACGCTATTTAGACAGGAGAATGTCATTTTTCAACATTAAATCAGAATACTTCCTTTACCATATAGTCTTATATCTGTGTATTCCCTCAGTCGTCCAGTAGGTTCCATAGTGGTCCATGGGCGTGTACTAGTCTATGTGTCTTATACTTGTTCTGACACAGCTTAAGATCATTCTAAAGATATTCAGGAAAGGTTCATTTCTGCCCAATTTAGTAGTATCATCACACTATAGTCACACTTGCACAACAGTCACATGAGTAAACTGGTTTATGTCCCAACTTGCTACAGCATGCTAGCTAGCCAAGTGGCTATGTCATTAGTAGTCACTTTACTGAAGTATGTAAACAAAATATCTGCAACTGCACATTCCAGAGGGCGCACGTACCGTCATAACCAGGGGCAGGTAAGGACAACTAATACATGCTGGTCAATGACTAAAGTTGAGCAATTGGACCAAAATTCACCGAGGCCACGGATTACCTAGAGATCAACCGATATGGGTTTTTTCATGGCCGATACCAATAACTATAGTATTCTAAAGAGAGAACCCAATGGCCGATAAGGTCTGCCGATATTTTTGGGCTGATATGTTGGGCAGATTTTGATTATTTTGCCCAAATTTTGTATATATGTATATATATATATATACATACTACAAACTCACCCACAGCCCTGTTTTTAACCACAAACTTGAGAGTGGTGTAGACATGTTTTTGTGCAGTTATCTCTTCGTTTTAAAGTGTTCAAATGGAGCTTTATGTGTATTTTTTAGGCAGCAGGTCGGCCAAAACAAGATTTCGGCCTCTGCTTGAGATTTAAAGCCGATACGAAATATGGGGAAAAGAGCAAATATGGGTCAGATATATCAATACATTTGTTTAAACTACAGATGGACCAAGTGTAAATAGTAAATTTATGGATTACATGATCTGATCAGTAAACAAAATACATAGGCTGGGTTACTGTGACAACAAATACTCTCAACAGAGATAACAATACATTTCTGATAATGAAGGATTAGGGGTGGGACAAGACACAACTCCCACATGATTAGCCGAGACACGAGACTGCCCACAACAACGAAACGAAATGAGATTTTTGTTTCATCGTCAACAGGTCCCTCTCGAAAATGAATTTATACTTTTGCAGTCGATGTAGAACTGTTTTTTTTTTAAATACAGCCTCTCAAAACGCAACTTACCAACCCTTTTTGTCCAGGCTAAAAAATTTCACAAGATAATTTTTCACGTGTGCACTATCTTATGGCAATCTTATCTTGTGAGATCTTGTGGCATGAGATCTTGCCCGCTCTGTATTTGACTAACACATCAACGCCACTAGGCTAACCTGTCTAGCAGCGTTAAACCAAAACACAGGAAAGACTCCATTAAGGACTTCATAAAGACCACTGGACCTTCTTACAGTGAGACCAAAGTGCTACGCTATCATGACTCCCAAATCTACACAATCAAACAATCGCTTTTTCCATAACGTTACTCCTCCACATTAAATAATACTATAGCTGCAAACGCAACTCTAAAAAGGCCATTTCACTGCATTTAGTATCCCCACGACTGACATCCACCTTATACCTCAGAACACAAAACAGCCTTGGTTCATCTCTCATTTCGGCGATTGTCTCGTGTTTTCTGAGATCCACTCCGCTCGCCCCCACACTGTCCCGAAGCTGTCGAGACACATCACCGCAGCCGTGCCCCCGACAGGCCCGTGCTGCGTTCAAAGACCCAGAATCGGTTGTGGGGGTTTTTTTACGCGCCTTCCTGTCTTTGTGTAGGGCTGGCCTCTTCCGTGCCCTTCCAGCAGCACACAGAGTTTGAAGACAAACATTTTTCACCCAGAGTTTAAGAAAATATTCCTGTCTGCGTGAGAGGGAAAGGTCTTTAAAGACAAATGGACCAAGCAGGCGGCAATATATCTGCACAGAAGAGTATGTAACCTTTTAGCCAAACAATAGACTATAATAAAAAGCGTGGTTTTCTTCATTCTGGTTGTTTATTGCAATGAAAAATTTAAAAATGTGTCTTTACTGTGAGCAAGCTTGCATCTCCACAAACCTGACTCTTACTTGGCCTGGAGGAGGGCCTCTTCATGCTGGTTATCAAGGAAATATTGTTCCTTTGGCTATAATCTTCCATATGGCATAAACCTCTTCTATCTCCATGAAGCGTGTTCCAAAAGTATGATTTAACTTTCTATTTCCGCGGAATCCTGCAGGCGATGTGCCACTACTACTTGTACTTCGTTACCTTCCACCACTGTTAAAGGTACAGTAACTTTCTGGTAAAGTACTGTACTTAAGTAGAATTTTTAGGCATCTGTAGTTTACTTAAGTACATTTTACAGTGGATACTTTTTACTTCACTACATTTGAGAGCAAGTATCTGTACTTTCTACTCCACTACATTTTTGAACTGGACTGAAAAGTAAAAAGTACTTTTCATATGATTTGAGGGGTTATTTTTAGCATGTTCGTGGTAAAATCCTGACTAAAGTTTTTGAGTTCAAGCTTCAGCTTTGAGCAAACAAAAATAAAAACACAAAATTCATAAGAAAAATTAAGTAATGGATTCATATTGTTTATGTTGACCAAAATATGTCTCATTTTTGAATCACTATCACTACATTTACACTTTAACAAATTGTCTTTTTACTCTTAAAGTACAAGTGTTGTACAAAGTATTTCTTTTTTTTTTACAGGTACTTAAATACTTTTACTAGATTTTTTCATGTGATACTTTTACTTGAATAACAAAACTGAGTACTTCATCCACCACTGCCCTTTAAATTAGCCAGATAAGTTAGTATAAGTGAAGGAGATGAGCAAACTATGACATCATAATATTCAAAGCATCATCGCTAAAAAATGTTGATTGCAAAAGTTTCAACTGAGTCGTCATGACAAAGAATGAGTCTTATTTGTCCCCATCACTTCAAGTTTCCGGTGATCGCGGGAAAAAGGGTTCAGCATTTGCCAGTTCAAAACTCACCAAAACTCAAGCTATTTTTGGACAAGCCACGACACTCAATTCCCCGTTTGCCAACTCTGGTTATTGTTCATGATCAGTTGCAACAGGAAGGGCACGTGGCGTAAAAAAGGAACGCTGCCAGTAACCTCAATGAAAGAAAGTGATGGTAACAGCTTTGCAGGTGAAAAGAAACTCAAAAATACCAACCAGTGCCATAATGTCAATTTTTTTAGACAATCGGATTAGAAACATGGACTTAGTAATGTAATGCAAAACTGTACTTGCTAAACATTAACAATACGCAAACCTGCACAATCTGGTTCCTGGGTGAGATCGTTGCCGTGTCTTCACCTCTGACCCGGGCAGAGGCAGGAGTCTGACGCCAGTAGCAAATACCAGCAGTAATGGTGTGCTTCTGTGTGTGTTCCCTCGCTAATAATCACCCGGATTAGAGTGGTGCCGAACCCCCACAGGGTCCCTCGTCTCCCCCCCTCACACCCCCCTCCCCAACCTGCCCGGATGGTCACAAAGACAGCATGGCACTATGGGAACTAATGGGAAATGTATAAAAAGTTCTGGTTAAGATCTAGTTTTTGCCCTCAACAGAAAATGTGTTGTTAGAAACCTGTCAGTGAACACCTGGCTGGAGGAACCTACTCAGTCAAACAAAGAATATGTAAAAGAGATACCTTTAATGCCATACTGTGGAACATTCAAAGCAAATAATTAAAGGAACTGTATGTGGCCTGCGCTCTTACGGTTTTAAAAAAGGTACTACAATCACAACTGAACCTGGGTTGCCAGAGCCTTAACCTGCAGATTAAGTACAAGTTTTTCTCATTCTCGGTAAATGGATGAGGCCAGGCCTCATGTGAAAGCTCAGAACCTCCAGAATCCACTCACTGAGCTGCAGAGGCTGCACTAAACTGATTCATGTTTGGCAGCAATGTTGGGGTTTAGGTAGTGATCATCAGATCAGAGAGGCATTTTAGGTTTAAACCTACTGGATTTCACCTTTGGATATGGCAACCCAAATGAGAGAATCATGTGAAGCTGATTCTGATTTATGATGGATAATTGTTGTGAACCAAAATACCAAATTATAAAAAATGGTCCATCATGTCCAATGTTTTTGTAATCAAGAATAAACAAGCATTAGAGTTATTACTAAAAGCTCTATTTGATTTGAACATGTTTACCTCGTATCTGGGGACACAGATAGGTCAAGTTTATATACAGTTCCTTTAACATCTCTATGAAGAGAAGCAGGTGGCTCACTCTACCTGAAAAGTTTGCCTGACCCCGGTCTCAAATAAACACTATGTAAACTTAGTGTTAACTTTGCTTCGATTGTTCAGAAATGTGTTTAACTTAAGCTGTGTTTTCTCAGACTGTTTGGCAGACGGTTTAGAGCCAAAGGCTAATTTCCATCCGTTGTCCCAAATGGCAGTAGCTGAATCCAGAATAATAATCTTGACTCAAGTTAAATAATAATTGTTTAGATTCATTATATTGCATTTACTTACAGGAAGACATTTCGTTTTAATTATATTTCACACGTTTAACAATTTCAACAGCTCGAATCTCATCGTAGTACAGAAAAGAAAAAATCCCAGTAATACAAAGAAAAAGTACCCACGATAAATATTGACCCCCAAAAAGTATTGTCTAACATATACTGAGTCGACGTAGTAAGTATCATGACAGGCCTACGCTCAACACATTTATTATAACATGTAGTGAAAATGTCACACGTCACAACCCTCAGGAGACACAAACAACAACTATGGGACCCCACACGGACCAAAAAGCATACTTTCTCCAATCCCCCATCGTCCTATTGATTTGCCATAGCCCAAATGAAATATTGAGCCAGAGGAGGCCATACAAAGACACATAAGCTATTCGACTAGCGTAGCCTTTAACCACAGGGGTGCAGTCAAATGGAAGTTGATACGACCGTCAATAAGTCTGGATGAGGGATGCAACGTGCTGGAAAACAAGCCAGGAAGTGCACTCTAACTGGGAAATAAAACTACAATTCGATATGAGCCAGTGGAGTATTGAAAATTAAAGCGGCCATATTAAGTGATTTTCTGATCTGTTATAATGTTGTTTCCTCATCGCAAACAGACCTGGAGTTGTGTTTCGTTTCATTCACACACGTTTAACACAGAAACCCTGCAACTTCAGGCTAAATTCTTCTCTCAAACTGAAAACAATCTGTTCCACCTTGTGATGTCATGTGGCAATACAAGAAGTGCTCCTCTGTGTTTTAAAATCACTTCACTAGAATCATTTGGATGATTGCTGCCCTGGAACTATCAATTTCTACTGAGGTAAAAAGTAGCTGTTAACTTGAAAACTACCACTTCATGACATCACAAGGTGGAACAGAGCATTTTGAGCTTTGAAGATGTAGACAAACTAATAATAAAGAAGTACTCAAACATGTGTGAATGAAACAAAACACAACTCCAGGTCTGTTTTTGAGGAGGTAACAACATTCCAACATGGCTTAAAGCTCACAAGAGTCGATTTAGCGTAATATCGGACCTTTGAAGGAGACAGATAATGCTTATTTTTTTAACTAGAACATACTAAAACAACATAATAACACAGGTGAATTGACTTCCTGTGGGCGGGGATACGGGGTAAGTGAAAACAGACATTTTCAGAGCACCTTTTTGAGCCTCATATGCAGGACAACACAGGATTACTCAAACATGCATGGATCAATTAGAATTATAAAAATGAGTCCACATTTTCACAAGGGATGGGCATCTGGCTTAAAAGCTATGCCAATTCCAGTAATCTAAAAGATACAGCAAACCTTGAAAAGAAGGTTCGAGATTGACCAAGTGGCAAAAATACATCTAAAACGTGTAGCCAATTTTATTTTAAAATGATCTAGTTAAAAACCTTGTACCCTTTTTCCCCAAAATGTGTCATGCCTCTGTACAGATATATTGTATAAGCAGCTCAAGGTCGAAATAAGTCTGCTGTGTAATATCTGCATATAAAGCATTTCAGTGTCCCATAATAATGTTAGCTACTGATAGCACGCTAGTTTACCGTCACAGCAAAACTCTGCTCTAGTCTCGGAAAGTTGTGGTAAGAGCTTAAAAACTCATAGCAGTGAATAATTAGGATGTTCAGAAAGCACAAGGTAAGTGAGGAATACGTTTGGACCACTGCAAACTATTTAAAATGAACTAGATTTAAGCCGTTTTTAAAAAATCAGGTACAACGCCTTTACATCAACATCAATATTAGCACGGTTTGACTAAAAGATAAAATACCTTGCATCTAACCAGACTTTTTTCAGACTATTCAACATTGCACAAGTCCACAAGCATGTTCACTATATGGTCTTTAACCTTTATTTAGCAGCCCAAATGATTATAGCGATTCCTTTAAACTCAAACTTTGACCTCAAATAGATAGTGGAGAGTTACCCATTAACAACACGCACACTTGAGTCGATGAGTGTCATGTTTTATCAGATCCTCCTCCCCTCCTCCATGTGTACGGAGCTGTACTCTACATGAAAAATATAATCACACTCAACGGGCAGTAACTGTTAGTAACCAGTTCAGAAAAATATCTAATTTCGATTTTTCTGACAATATATGCGATACATGTTGTCACGATAGGATCCTGTTCAAAGTTCACATTTTAAACACGTCCAGAAGAACTGACAAAAGACCATAGACTGTGTATATAAATGGGCGTAGCTAACCTGCGAGCCGCCGCATTGCAAATAGGAAGTGATCATGAGCGCGCTTCCGGCTCCATCGACTTTACGTTGAAAAATTGTCACTCCTCTCTCTGTAACTGCAGCAAAGAGCCTCGTCAATTTGGTCTTAAAATGTGAAAAATGTCACTCCTCTCTCTGTAACTGCAGCAAAGAGCCTCGTCAATTTGGTCTTAAAATGTTCTCTACATGATCCTGTTTTTAATTTCGCTATCGTGTCCGTAAATCAAGATATGAACATTAATAACAGACAAATCAGGTGCCTTGTTTCCCCGAGGTCGCTCCTGCTAGAGTCAGTTACCTTCAACAGCCTCGCTCCAGATTGGCTCTTTGGTTGCTATGATACTCGCGGTCGGAGTTCCAAATATGGAATTCGGCTCCGAGTTGGCCCCTATAACCGCTAGCCTCGATGAGCTTCATTTGACTGGAGCCGACCGCTACGAGTGACGTCACACTCACTTAGTCCGCTTCTTTATACAGTCTATGCAAAAGACTGAAATATGAACTGAAACTAATACAAGAATCACATTTCAGGACATGTTTGTACAGATCTAAACTACAGGGTTAGCAGTTTTTATGCAGAACAGACAACAGACAGGATATTGTGTTGTTTGTGGAGGAAACTGTGGCACTTCAAAAACTGCAGTCTTTGCGATTTGCCAATTGTATCCACTCAAATTGCGACTTCAGTTTGATCGCGATTAATCTCGCTGCCCTACAGGAAACTAAACCAGCAGCAGAGCAAAGAACATCAGACAAGACTTCACTTTGTACGTATCATTTATAATAGGGCTGCATGTTTTCCTCCATAAACAAAATATCCCGTCTTCTTAACATGTTCTGAAATGCGATTCTTGTATTTGTTTGTCAGTTCGTATTTCGGTCTTTTTGTCAGTTCTTCTGGACGTGTTTAAAATGTGAACTTTGAACAGAGCCCCATTATCAAAACATCAATTGCAAATCTAATCACAACCGCAATACTTGTCAGAAAAATCGCTCTAATTTATAATAATATCACTCTGATGATAGAAATGGAGGGGAGTAACTGAAATGGAATTGTTTACGTTATACCCGAGGGAAATTTAAAAAGTATTGCAAATCATAACTCCGAGATGCTGCAAAAACACAATTTCTTATCATTCTTAATATCGCACGGCCCTTAAGAGCAAGCGACACAAATGCTATTAGACAGGGGCCCAAAACAAGAACGCCAAAGTCAATTTGGATATAGCAGTGAAAAAATGTAAGCTGACGGCAATAAGACGCTCCACTCATTCGTACACAGGCAGGACACGCAAACGCTACACAGCAATACACCACCTATCTGGTAATCGAACCCATTAACTTCTTGCTGTGAGGCGTCTATGCCAGTATGCCGCAAGTTACGCTATTTTTGGGACGACTGGACAGTTGTTTTGGGGAAGGAGAGCAAAGCGGTGACGCATAGACTCCAGTTAAACACTCCAAACATACGTTCTTACTCTGAGCAAGCTCGCATCTCCACAAACCTCACTCTGACTTGGCCTGGTGGAAGGGCCCCTAATGCTTGTTACCACGGAAATGTTTTTTTTTTTTTGGCTATAATCTTCCGCAGGGTGGAATAAAGCACGTCAATCTCAGTGGATAATGCTCTTAAGTGTGGCTTTAACTTTCAATTTCTGTAGAATCACGCAGATGACGTTCCACCTCCAGAAAGTTACGTACTGTTTCTTTAACTACAAATGGAGGAACAGTATAATGGGACAAATGGTTCAAACAACAATGCAAAACTTCTCGCACTTATCTGTAATCCTATATGCAAACTGAAAACAAAATTAAGTTCTGAAAGCTGGCGGGGAAAGTACCCAAGTATTCGCTGTACTTCAGTGAAACCGGTAAACATCAGAATACTTGGCACTTATAATAACTACTTAATACCGTCATCCTAATTATTAACCCTAACCCATTAATTAAGACATTACTAAGGCTGAATCAATCTTAATAAACCGCATGCTCATTATGTTATTGTTTATGTGTTTATTTATTAAGGCTAATTAAAGTGTAGTTATTATAAAGTGCTAATGAATATTTGAACATGCCCCGGTGCAGTTGTCCCCATCACACGCCGGTCTTCTGATCCTGTCTGTAACTCAACTGAAATTAACCTGCTGCAGACAATGAATAATTTAAGTACTGAATACATTACCCCTTTTACTACAATATGCTACTCTGAATATGTCCCACTGAACGATGTAATAGGGAAATCAAATTTTTATTCCAAACTGTTACGGTCATATTCCAGATATCGCAAATTTTAAGGAAACTTGTGAATCTGATATTTGGAAATTCCGACAATTTTGGATAATTTATTGGAGGCACACAGTTTTGAAATTGGTGGTAATTCTTTGAGGAAAAACCAATAACAAAGCCGAGTAAATTGTAAAGCAAATTATGCGTTAGGAGATATGCTTAATACTGAGCGAATTTGAAGTGTCCCATTGGCTAAAATCATACGTTAAAGGTGCAACTTTTCAAACATCTCCATGGAGAAAAGCAAGTGGTGGACCAGCTCATGGACCAGAAAAGTTACATAGGGTAGCTTTAAATATTGAGTATGAAAGTGAAAGTCTAGGTTTGTTACTGATGTCCTCAAATTCATTTTAATAGACTAAATATTTAAATAATAAGTAGGACTGGATATTTTGTCAACAAGGTCCTGGAAGTCCCCACAACGCTAGAACCGCTTTCACTATCAATGCCCCAAGTTCACTGGGATCTTCTGTATGGTGCCACGGCGCGGCATCGCCAAATCACATCCCCCTTCGCCCTCCACTCACCTCGGGCTCTTGCTCTTGCTCTCCTTCTTGTTGAGCACGCCGGGCACGCAGTTGGTGAGCTCCGTCCAGTCGGCGTGCAACCCGCAGCTCCAGCCGGTGGAAAAGCGGGAGAACAACCACGTCTCCTTACGGTTCGGCCGGTAGCACGTACACTTCTTCTGCCCGGGTCTGCAGTCGCACGGCACCTCCAAGCGCACGTTCTGGACCAGGTGCCTCCCGAACGTAGTCCCCCCGGTTTTCTGGATGTGAAGGAACACTATAACGTCCTCGCCTTTCATTTGGAAATCGATAGTTCGCTCCAAATCTCGCACGGGGAAGTAGTATTTCTTAACATAGTGCGGGTCCGGGGTAGGGAAGATGTCCACCTCGTCGCCCTCCGTGAAGTAGCCGTGTGGGGAGCCGAAACTGATCACCCCCGGGGCCACGTACTGGTAAAGAATCAGCATAAAACAAACCGATCCGACGACGACCAATAAGAATTTGCTGCTCCTCTCGACCATGGTCCTTGCTTCCCGGTGCGCGCTACCATTTCCCAGTGAAGCCGACAAAAGGCAGCGGGGCGAGGGGCTCCGTCATGCTCGCTCTCTCCCCCGGCGAGGAGGGCTGGTGCTTCGGCGGGGATCACAAGCGCCACGGTCCGCTCCGGAGAAGTTGGCTCATTGCGCAGAGCGAGAGTCAAACGCAGTTGAAATCTGGAAGTTGGAGAAATCAAAAAGCTCCCGAACCGACCCTGTTAGACTTAACTTCGGTTGTCGGGCCACACGCCGCGGGCACACTGCATCACCACGGAGTTAATGTTGTGTACCCAAGATGCAGCGCGACTCGTACCTTTTCAACAGATCTCTCGCGTCGCTCTCCCTCTCCCCAAACCAGCAAAAGTCGCTTTAATTTTGTGGTTGGTGCGTAACGCCCAACGCATTCTTTATTCCAGCGCCTCAGCCAATCAGAGGCCAGCATTGAGGACAAGCCCCATTCTGATTGGCTCACAGTCATTTTACTCCAAGCTTTAGCCTATTTTTTATCAGATAAAATAGTTGGAATGACAGCCTGCAAATTGCCCTACGCAGTCCTTTTATTAAGAAGCTACAGCAGTATTTTCTGGACACCAAAACTTAGCCCTGCTGCCATATAAATATAAAGACAATACAAAATAGTCTTTAATAGAAGTTGGAAACACTCATTCATTTCTCACTTGTTCCATCCATCAATTTCAGCAGGCTATTCAATCAAATGTAGGCTATAGCTTACTTATGTTTTTTGTTTGTTTGTTTTTTTAGGTTCTTATTTTATTTTTTTTAATTAGAAGCTGTCAGATGTTTGATAAGTTAACCACAATAGGTATAATTATAATTAGGCTAATTGGTACAATTAGTGGTACAAATAGTCCAAAATTACATTCTTCGAATTGCAACAACAGCGGTACGTTTCTTCTCCATGCTCATGGGAATCTCATTTATTTCAATGGAGAACTAGAGAACGTTTGATATAAAGTAGGAGGTTCACTGTTCATGTGCACCAACAAGTCAACATTGCTCCTTTCTCTGGACGGCTTGAAAACGGCTTTGTCGTCTGTAATTTACTTTCAAGAACAGCAGCTCTGTGCAAAATCATACAACCCGCGCCCATGACAACTCCTGGAAAAGGGCAATAAAACCATCCAAAAATATGGATACAAAATTTACCATTAATCCGTGTTACTCAAATTAAAATGTAGCCAAAGACTAAACAACTTGACATTAATACGCTTGATCTTTTTAAAGGGTTTATAAAAGTAGCATATGCATATCTAAATCTAAATTTCTGTTTCTCTTGCCCATAAATTAGGGGCGTTGGGGGTTCCTTGGCCCCCTGCTGGATGACCAGGGAACCGCAAGAAGGCCCTGATTACTGGACCTGCCTTGAGCAAAAATAAATCTATTTCTAACAGAGATAAGATCAAAATTAACAAATACACTTTTTTATTTAAATGCATTTATGCTTTTTACTTTGTTGAATCGTTTCTGCAATAAACAGTTTGCCTGAAGGTTAAACTGTGGGTAAAGTAAACCTGAATGCGATGCCGCGCGCGCAAACCTGAGCACTGAGCAGTGACGCAGAGTGACAGCAGCTCTTCATATTTTACGGCGGACTTTTGGCAAAAGAGCAGAAATATCCCGAACTGGATTAAGAGGAAAAAACAAACGTGGCGCCTACAAATTTCAACTTTACTGGAGTTACAGCCTGGATTTGATTTGTACAGCTCGCGTTTGGTTAAAACTAATGCATCAGGACTAAATGTTTAGATGGTGAGAAAAGACAAGCGCGGGACAAAACCACGTGTCCCCTGTCTCACAGCGGTAGATTTGGCTTCATGGGAGCAGGACAACATCGCAGTGATTTGATGTGTTGATGAAGTAATAATGCGTCCCTCGCGTTTATGTGCTGGACACAGACGTGCGTAAAGACGTCACGTGCTGCTTGTGGTAACGTTGTAGAGCAGATCGTGCTGGTGGACATGGATGTATTAGTTTCAGGAAGTTGCAGATGTGGTCAGCAGTAACACGCACAGGACAGTGCAGTCAGATGGATTAAGACCAACGGGCTACGTGTTGCTGCCATTACGCTGTATGATAAAAAGTGATGTTTAAGTTTGGCACATGCCCTGCTGACAATTACCAAAAGAGTGGGGACGTGTAGAGGGCGGGTTTCATTATTATTTCTGTTACCCTGACCCACATGACGCCTGTTTGACTCGTGCGTGTGTGTCGGTGTGTGCGCGCGCGTATGTCTAAGGCGCATATAAAGAGTAAAAGCGCTGACGCTGTCCTCAAACTGCAGCGTAAAATTATTATTTTTTGTGTGTGTGTGTGCTCTTATTTACTTTGTGCGTGATCACATGGGTCCAGAAGCTGTTTGTGTTGGTGGCAAAGTCCGACAGTATAAACGCAAAATCTTATCTGCGTTCCTTGGGGAAAAATAAATAAATAAATGTTAATATCTCAGCATCGCCTTTCAGAATTACGTTCCCGCGGCTACGGTCTTACCCGCTGAACTTGGAACGGTTTTCTCCCGCCCACCTCCCCCTCTACCCGACATCCATGAGACCAACCACGCTCCTGTCTTACCTCTGCTTTTGTAGTGCACGTTTCTGCCGCTAGTGATCGTGGTTCTGCGCCTCCGTTCTCTCAAAGACTAACTGAAATGTCACATTGATTTAGGGGCTCCCTGGGGTGATTACAAGCCAGCATGTTTTGACTGATCACATTTACGAGTGGAAACGCATCTACGACGTGCTTACGTAAGGACTGAACACAGAGTTTCACCAGACCTCATATTAGATTCTTTAGACTCTTAAATCATATTTTGAACCGCTATTTGATTAACCGACAAATCAGAAACAATTTACCAGACAGAAATAACAACTAAATCATTTTCAAACGCGCAAGCTTATTTTCAATAGGCAAGTGCAAGCTGTGGTTTATAGGCCTAGTTACTCCTGCAATTAATTTAAAACAATCCCGATTATGAGTTAAAGGTGCACTATGTAACTTTTTGGTAGGGGGTACGCCACCCTGGAGATGTTATTGCTTTGCCTGGAATATTCGACAGTATGGCATCATCTCCACAGAGCTGATATGTAACTTGGCCTGGCGTCACCAGACTTTCTCCATAGAGATAGGTTGTTATGGCTCGGCTCATTTGCCATAGTGTGAAACATTCCAAAAAAAAGCATAACATCTCCATTGAGACCAGCAGGTGACAGATCCTCCACCAGAAAAGTTTCAGGTTCCTGCATTTTTGTACTTTTCGTTTGAATGTTTACCACAGGTCTCACCAAACCAAGCAATAATTAGAAAAACATGGAAACCGGCCACTTTAAAGTGGACCAAATATTGAAAAATCGACTTTTCAGAGCTTTTAACCATGTTACAGTTGTTTCAATTCTCATTTACCATCTCCACGTTGGATTTAGAGTGATTCCTGCCTGTTTAATCTTTATTCTCCTGTATTCAAGACGCCATTGCTCCGATCGACCCCCGAGTTCAGCGCCACCGGTCCACGCCCACTGGTCTGTACAGGATTTGGCAGCGTTGCGTAGCCATTTTGGTACAAATCAACTACTCGCTAGCGTGACGTGACTCATTGTTGTGATGACATTTATTGCGACATCAGCTCCTGTTGGCAATTTTCTAACGCGGAAGTCGGCGAACTTGTTTCTTGCTATTAAGTTGTTTTAGATCAGTATTACTATTTAAAACCTTCAAATTATAACATAATGATCCACGGGTGTCATAGATTATAACCATATAGCGGACTCAAGCAAAATAAGTCTTCTTTAAACACTTTTTTTTTAAGTTCACCACCACCAAACCCACCATCCCTACCACCAACCCTCTACTGCCACAACCGCACCCGCCTCACGCATAAAGTGACTGAGTTTATTGACACTGTGTGCTTGCCGTAGTTCTAATATGTGCACTCCCCCATGTGTTGTGATGGGAGGGAGTCGCTTAAACAAGATGGATGCTGGCAGACTGTGGCCCTCTGGCTCGGTTCTACGCTTCAGTTTATCATCTGAGCCACTTCATTGCCATTGCCTTTTGCATAATGACTTTGAATACAGACAGATATGTTGGGAAGGCTTCTACAGGCGACGCCATGTTGGATTTGAACTGCTAAAAAGACCAAATGCATATTAGTAATTAATTATGTGCAGTCTTATATAGTCCATCATGTTTTGTTAGTTGTAGGCGTAATGCTATTTATAGTAAGGTTCACTTTATTATCCCTGTAAGGAAATAGGTTTTCTGTACTTGACCCATCCTTCTGTCTCGCTTGGGCAGCCTGGGGCGACCACGGTGCAGTGCCTGGAGACCCAGACCTAGAGCCATGGAGTACCTCGCTGGAGGATTAACCTAATATTTTATTTGCAAACACTGATTACATTAAAATGATGGAAAAAAAGATGAATAACCAGCATTTATTTTGAACAAATGGACAGCAGTTTGAGCATTTTATTTTTAGGGTGTCCTGTCTCCCAGGTTGGGAACCATTGTAATTTCCTTCTGCTTGCACTTAAACAAATCAGTCTGACAGTCCAAAATGTTAACGTTTGATACTGGTTTGAGAATCTAGGTATTTAAATCCGTATAGCTCATCCGTAACCCTTTACCGTTAATATTCACATGCATTCTTTTTCAGGCACGTGCACTACTTTAGAACTGCCTTTTTCAGACGGCAAAGTGAAACCGGGGCGGACCCCCCAAGTGCAGCCAGTCGTAGCGCTGCTTTCGGGGCTTACTTCCAAGTCGACGAGAAATAAAAACACTTTGTTATTAGTTACAGACAGCGCTAATAAAGTGTTTTGTCACAAAGTGCGGCTTTTACAATATACGCTCTGAGGGTAAACACAAAATGTACTTGTTTACAAAAAAAGTCTGGTTCCCCAACATTAACATTATTAGGACTAGTACCTCAGCTTTAACTTATTAGGACTCTAGTACCTCAGCTTTCATTTTATCAGGACTCTGGTACCTTAGCTTTAACATTAATAGGACTCCGGATGAGCATTGCAGTATCTCAGTATCACAGTTATTGTTCTCATTATTCTTTCCACCTGCAGTTCTGTGTGTTCCAGGAGGTCTGCAGTGGTCAGTACAGGAACCTCAAAGGCCTCAAAGTTACTTGTCTGCACATGGAATGCCCCTAATCCCTAATCTATCCCGCTGATAATGTCCTTTTCCAACACGGATATTGACTCACACACAGAGGTCATAGAATATGCACGATCAGTAGGATTCATTTCCTTTCGGGGACTCTCCGGATTTATGAATACTTGTTGTTCACTGAAAAAAAAACGCATTTCATCATAATAATTAAAGGCCTGTACACAACTCTTTTCCTCATGAGCAAAATGTGTCTTGCCCCAGTACAGATATATTGTATGAGCAGCTCTTGAGGTCAAAATAAGCCCACTGTGTCCTGCCTGCATCTAATTATAAAGCTTTTTATCGTCTGAGAATAAGGAAGTACGCGGTGAGCATGCTAGTTGTTGTTCGTGGCGGCAAAACTCGCTGCAGGAAGCACACAGTGGTGTCATTTTGATCCTAAGAGCTGTTTTTTACAATATGTATCTGTACTGGGGTGATTATTTTTTTAATATATTATAGAGATCGACCGATGTGTGTTTTTTCATGGCCAATACCGATTGTTTAGAATCCAGAGCAACCGGTGGCCGATAAACTCTGCCGATATTTTTGGGCCAATAGATATTTATAAGGCTGATTTAGTGCAATTGTCTCTTTGCATTAAAGTGTTAAAATAAAGCTTTGTCTATATGTTGTAGGCAGCAAATCGACCAACATAATGAACAAAATATCGGCCTGTGCTGGAGATTTAAGACCGATAGCTGATACGCTAAAACGTCAAAATATCGGCCTATTTTTGCTATACTACATATAAAAATATATATTAAAACCATTTTGGATATAATTAATTTCTTTTACTTTTCATTCAGTAGTTTTGCACAGTATATAGGCCTAATCGAAGCTGTTTCTTTTGCACAAAGCTCCAGACTGCATTCTAATTAAACCTGCTTTTAATTAAGCCAATGGTCCTTGAACTCTTGTATTTTCTCCTATGAATTTGCTCAAACACCACTTACCTTCATTTGCCATTCATCTGACGAGCTGTTCTGAATTCCACCGACACAAATGGAAAAACAAAGCAGGGAATTATACCAGGCTTAAAACTCAACCCCGACTTGACTTAACCTCAATTTGTATGCTTAAAGCCCCCACACCAAGTTTTATTTATTCAAGCTTTTGGAGCCTGGCACCTTAACACTGATATCAGCTATTTCATATTTCATAACGTTGTGTATTTGTTCAATAAAGTTTGTGCGTGTGTAGAAAAAATGAGCTCCTGTTGTCAATAGTAATGTCAAAAATATATTTCTGACTTCGCTAATGATATGGTTAAAGGCCCGGTGCCCATTCTCAAACAGCTACAGTTAGACCTGTCGCTATAATTACTAAATCGATTTCTCGTTCAATACGTGACGGGCGGAATGATATTTTTTGGGGTTCAATATTTATCGTGGGGACTTTTTCTTTGTACTGGCGGACATTTTGTTATTTTTCTGTTCTACGATGAGATTCGAGCTGTAGAGGGTTGAATAAATAACTTCTATGACTCATTATAGAGATAAATTACCAGAGTGTTTCAGTCTGTTGTTTATTTATTGCAGTTTCAAATAGTTTCTTGGTGATAATCCTGCTTTAGGGTTAATGTGTCAGTGGCATAATTTGTTACCGTGACAGGCCTAGCAACACTGATAACCGGATAACTGGCCACGTACTCACTTGTTTTAGATCGGCAGAGATGACAAAGTCCGCGGAGCATGTTGCTTTGTTTTGAGTGTAAAACTACCAGAGCTTCAATGTGTTAAATAAGTTGTGAGATCGGGCTGTCGATCGTGACAGCAAATAACTTCTATACAGACTCCAAAGCCGTTTTAAAGCCTCAAACAATCGGTGCAGTGTTGACTTGTTGGTCACATGAACACAGAACGTTTTGCACAAGTGAACCTACTTTATATCAGATTTTTCCCACATTCTCCGTTGAAATGAATAGGATTCCCGCTTAATCGGAAGTGCCGCCACGAAGACAGCGCAGTTTCGTTGCGTTTACGGTAAAAAAGTGGGCGGGGCTGAAGAAGGTCAATGGGATTTGGCTGTCAGGTGTGTCATAGAGATTTCTGATTGGCCGTCAGGTGTGTCATGGAGCTGTAATGCAGGTCGCAGCATGTCTGAAAATGAAATGCTCAATAATACATGATCATAAACATAACAGCCATTTGTCTTAGTCATTTTTTCCGATTTAGTGCTAAGGCTAAATTACTAGACACTCACAAACGTCTCGCAGTAGCCCACCGCTCGCACGTATTCGGTTCTTTGACCTGCTTGTAGACTGGAGCGACTTAGTGAGTAGGACAAGAGTGACAGGTTCGGGGGCAAAGGCATTTCGAATTCGGTTGTTTAGCTCGGAGTTCTCTGTGCATGCTAACTGAGTGGGAGGCCGCTGCTCTAGTTTCAAGCTCTCGCAAAACTACCTCACAAATTGCTGCTTTTACAGAATATTTCAATGGGACCATAACACCGCCACCGAGAAAGTTTCATGGTACAGCTTTATTCTAAAACGGGTTTGCATAATGTACCTTGAAGTCGCTGGAATTCGCAATATTCACCACCGAGTCCCAAGTAGAAGTTTTCCCCAAACTCGTAGACACAAATATTTCTATAGAGTTGCCCAGGGGGAAGTGTTGAGAGAAAACACCACTGACATTCCGAGTATCCGCGACTTTCCCACATTCCGAGTGTGTTAGTGTAAGGAAGAGAAAATATATACAGTATACAGGGATAGCTATGAGCAACGGAAATTAAAATCTGGTCTACAAAGTGCCTCTATGTTAAAGGTGGTTTGACTGTGGTCTTAGCTTGGTCTTGTATGCTAGCCGTTAGCTTAGTGGATCCGAAATTATAATACATCCCCTGTAACGGTGCACTATGTGATTTTTTTGGCGGGAGTCTGCCACTATTGAGATGTTATTTCTTGTCCTGAAATGTTCCATAGTAATGCGTTAAATTGATCTATCTTGTATTTATTCATTTACAGATGTTTAATTGCTCAACTTACCTGGGAAAAAAAAAAAAAAAGGAAACTGTGAGAAGGAGATGCCACCAAGCTTGGAAATCTAGCTTGGTGGCATCTCCTGTTTGTCTCCACGGACATAGATAAGTTTAATGCTATACTGTGGAACATTCCAGACAAACCAAATACATCTCCATGGAGACAAGCAGGCGGCGGACCCTATTTTTGAAATGTTACATATAGAGCATTTTTAAGTACTTAGACTGTAAACTACCTTGGCTATATTTTGATATTGAGGTGGGGGGCAGGTCTATGGTATAATTTGTTTTTTAATTTTTGCTTTTTAAAATTCTGATATTTTGTTTTGGTTCATGGTTAAAATCTCTGTAATTACTGTGTCTATCCGTGTGAAACAAAAACTGCCACAAAGTTTTGTTGTTAAAGCCACTGTATGTAACCTTTTATCCAAAAAACAGCTTAAGCATGTGTTTTTTTTTCTCCTTGTTGAAT
This sequence comes from Periophthalmodon schlosseri, assembly GCA_000787095.1. Lineage (NCBI taxonomy): Eukaryota > Metazoa > Chordata > Actinopteri > Gobiiformes > Gobiidae > Periophthalmodon > Periophthalmodon schlosseri. The sequence continues at coordinate 99,677 of KN484606.1, forward strand.
TGAAAAAGTCCTCTGAAGTATGGTTTTAACTTTCTATTTCCAGAACATCTTGAAAGTTACATACTGTACCTTTAGCTATATGGAATAGGCTGTTCAAAGTGGTGGCATCAAACACACAGGCACAATTGTCAGTTGAATGGAGCAAACACATAATTTGGTTTGTTTATTTCTTTCAAAACAGTGAACGGCACAGAGTTATATATACACTACAAACCTGCCCTATATTCATTACATTAAATTACACTAACAGTCAAATGGCTATTTACATCGTAGATTCTCACTGAAGGCATCAAAACTTTGAATGAACACGTGGAGCTAAACAAAAACGTCTGAAATAACTCTTAACATGTTTTAAATTTTAGATTCTTCAAGATAGTTTTACCCTTTGCTTCGGTCACTCCTTTGCACACTCTTGGCATTCCACTAATGAACCCTGACAAGGCAGAGCTGTGAAGTGAAAACCACTTCAGGAGACTTCATCGCGAAGCTCTGTCGACAAAGCAAAGTGTGGATTACTTTGAGGAATCTGAATCTAAAATACAAAACATTTAGAGTAATTTAACTTTTTGGTCTTTGCTACATAATTCCATACATCTTGCTTCTTGTGTTTGAAAACCTTTGACTGATATTGTATGCAGATTCTGCGCAGAGGAACTTCACAGGCAGGGTCAGAGAAACTGGCAAAACCATCTCACTCTAGTCATATTTCTCCAGAAGCTTTAGGATGGGAGAAATATTGGGGACATTTTTGTATCATATTTGCTCAGTGGTTGCCAGATGCACTTGGGTTGCCAGACATATTTGATAAATATGAGATGGATATTGACACACCACATTCCCATGAGACCGAGCAGACAGACAGAGCTGGTGGAAATGGAGAAATATAGTGTAGTGAAGGGGACTCTAGATTTGAGTTTTGTTAGTACATAAAATAAAGTACAAAAAATATATTTCCAGTGTTGATGTTTCGGAGTCTGTGAGATGGCGAAATATTATTGCAAGTTTAATGCATTTTTGTAAACTTCTGAATCTGTGTCGTCACTAATCGTCACTAGGGAGTGTTGTTTTTAACACTGTGTCAGTTAAAAGTCACTCTAGATCAATGTAAAATACTTCCAAAAGTGTCAATTTAACACTAAAAAGAGTGGTCAAAAATAGACACTTTTAAAGCTTTACTATGAAAAACACTCACAGAGTTAATTTAACACTGGAATATTTGCTGTGAACCTACTGCACATCGCATCAGGTTTGTGAAGTGCACAAGTGCATTGTTTTGTATCATGCTTTTGTATATTTATGGAGAATGGCTGTACGGGAGCATGGGTGACGTAGACTTGTGGGCGGAGCTTTGGATTGAATCATACTGCTAATCATAAGGAGGGGTCGAATAGCGCCTTCAGAGATCGCGAGATTACTCAGACATGCATGGATGACGTCTAGAACCTCTTCAGGCATGTTTTTGAAGACATACTAATCCAATCACAGGGGCCTGAAAAACATTTCTGCAGAATCAATGAGGGAAACACTAAACTCTTGTTAATCTGAGGTGAGATTAATTTCAATTTTATTCAAAATGATAGATGACCAATGAGCTCCTTCGCTTCACATGGGTCACTGAAATAAACAAATCTGATTGGGAAGGCATGACGGCACGACGTGGGGAGTGGGGACTAGAGCGATGCCTCTATATAACAAACACAGAGGGATCAGTCTGGACTTACCAGGCAAAGCTCTGATATCATTCACATTTATCTGAGTGGTTTTCATTGCCAGACCCCCATGATTCTTCATATTCTGTGGTAAACTGTGGTTAATCCCAGTTTCACATTATGTTCCACTTCCCTTTTGCCTCCAGTTGCCTCCATTCCAGAATTTTGACTGTACTAGTCATAGACGTGCTCTCGGCTCCATCAACTCTGGCTCCAATTCGCTTTACGTTGGAAAACTGTTGCCCCGCTCTCCGTAAATGCTGCTGTCAGGCTCGTCATTTTGGTCTTAAAATGTTCATATTGATCCGCTCTACACGATCCTGGTATTATTTTTTTGCTATTGTATCCGTAAATCAAGATATGAACATTAGTAAGAGACAAATCAGCTGCCTTCTTTCCCCGAGGTCGCTCCCGCTAGCGTTAGCAACAGGTTTGATTGACAGCGTTAGCTACGGAAAAGGATGTTACCTTCAGCTTTGCTCCAGATTGGCTCTTTGGTTGCTATGATACTTGCGGAATTCCAAATATGGAATTTGGCTCCAAATTGGCCCCTATAACTGCTCTAGCCTCGACGAGGTTCATTTGACTGGCGCCGAACGCTATCGGTGACGTCACACTCACTTAGTCCACTTCTTTATACAGTCTATGGTGTTCATTTACAAACTTAAGGGTATCAGTGACCCACACCCATCCAATTCCAAATAGCTTGTTGTCGTGACTAAACATTCGGTCTGCTTTAGCAACACAAAGGACATTCATCATTCTTAGTGGCAATCTGACATATGTTTATGACCAGAACAAAACAAGATGGATATGAGAGAATACAGTGTTTTGTGTAGTGTCTGGTCCAGGCCGCAGTGTTTGGCTCGGACTTTGGTGACTCTGTGAGAACTGCTGTGAGGGCGGGCTGGTGCTGGGAGAGTTTATAGACCTCATTTGTCAGACTGTCAATACAAGTTCCTTTAAGATTTTAGGCCATATCAACCCCTGCTGTATAAATGGCTTTGTTGTTCCCTCATCAAAAACATAACCGCAGTTGTGTTTTGTTTTATTAATGCGTTGACAAATCCTGAATATTTAGAGGCTATTCCTCTCAGTTCCACCTTGTAATGTCATTGGGTGCAGAGATGGGTAGTACGCAGTTTACTCAGTCACATTTTACTTAACTTTTCTATAGCATTCGTTTACTCCTACTTGAGTAATATTTTTATTGAAGTTACAGTACTCTTTCTTGAGTAAAAGTTGTGGTTCCTCTTCCCTCTGTGAGTAAGATTTTGTCACTTGTAGTAAATCTACAAGTGACAAAATCTTTATGTGACAATATGAAATGATTTGAATTTGTGTTTCTTGTACCGCTCCTTCAGATATGATTTAGTTTGTCTCATTTTTGTGTTCTTTGAAAATACCAGATTTTGTGCATTATTTAATGTTTTGTCCTTCAAATTACATTTCACTTAAATTATAAATCAGATAGAATGCTCTGACAGTTACTCTTTAAGTTACTCTTACTTTAGTAGTTTTCCCAAATATTTTTTTACTTTTTAATTATTTATTATTTTAAAGTAACGTTACTCTTGCTTGAGTCCAATTTCTAGCTACTCTACCCACCTCAGATTAGGTGATGATCCAGAAGTGCTGTATTTGTTGTGTTTGTTCACTTTCATCAGAATTTGGGTTATATTTTAGCGCAGCTCGGCCTGTCACAATAATTACTATATCAACTTGTTCAATACATAATAGCTGGAACACTATCCTTTGGGGCTCAATATTTATCATGTGTATAATTTCTTTGCAAAAGTGGGGAGATTTGGGGTATTTCTGTTGTAATACAATAAACTGAGCTGTAGAAGTTTGAATAAGTGACTTATTATTCTGTGATGTATCTGTTGCAGCGCTAGACTTTTAATGAGATTGTCTATTTAAAAATGTTTACTGGGGTTATCTTGCTTTATTGTTATTGTGTCAGTGGCATAAAGTAGTTTCAATATTATGCTTCAAAATGTGTTACAGTGACAGGTCTAAGCGCAGTACAATTATTTAGGCTTATTTCAACAGCTTATTAAAGGTTTGCATATGTAACTTTTCTGGTGGAAGGTCCACCACTAGCTTTTCTCCATGAAGTATTTGCTTTGTCTCAAATTTTCCACAGTATAGCATTAAAGTATCTACCGCTGAAACCAGTAGTTTCCATACACTATATAAAAAGACAATTTTTTTTCTCACTGTCTGATATTAAATCAGACTAAACTTTTCCTCCCTCCTTTAGGTCAGTTAGGATTACCAAAATTATTTTTATTTGCTAAATGCCAGAATAATGAGAGAAGGATTTTTTAAGACAATCTTCCATTACTTTCTTCAAAGTCAGTTTTAGATACAGTAAAATTACTATGTATTTAAACAATTTGAGAAAACCCAGATGATGATGTCATGCTGTTAGAGGATTCTGATGGTTTATTGAGAACATTTGAGTTAATTAGAGACACAACTGTGGATGTATTTGAAGAAACCTGAAACACACTGCTTCTTTGTGTAACATCATGGGAAAGTCAAAAGAAATCAGTCAAGATATCAGGAAGATATTCCAGAGATGAATGTGCTTTGGTCTGAAATGTAGCAAAAGACCTTGTGCAGATGCTGCTGAAGTGCCGTGTGTCATTATCCACAGTGAAACAAGTACTGTACCGACATGGGCTGAAAGGCCACTCTGCAGGAAGAAGACATTACTCCAAAAGAAACATAAAAAAGCCAGATTACAGTTTGCAAATGCACAGGGACAAAGACCTTAATTTCTGGAGACATGTCCTGTGGTCTGATGAAACTAAAATTGAACTGTTTGACCATAAAGAACATTATGTGGAAATACTGAAGCAACATTTCAAGACATCAGCCAGGAAGTTAAAGCTTAGGCACAAATGGGTCTTCCAAATGGACAATGACCCAAAGCATACTGCCAAACTGGTTACAAAGTGGCTTAAGGATAACAAAGTCAATGTTTTGGAGTGGCCATCACAAAGCCGTGATCTCAGTCCTACTGAAAATATATGGGCAGACCTGAAAAGGCATGTGCGAGTATGGTAGCCTACAAACTTGGCTCAGTTACACCAGTTCTGTCAGGAGAAATGGGCCAAAATTTCTGCCAACTATTGTGAGAAGCTTGTGGAAGGATATCCAAAACTTTTGACCCAAGTCATACAGTTTAAAGGCAATGGTACCAAATACTAATGAAATGTATGTGTGTATGTATTTATTTCATTAAAGGGGTTCTGTGGCTTACAGCAGCATCATATGTAGATAAAGCTGCATATGTGTGTATATTTAAAAGCATCAATTTACACCAGAGACAACAGAGCTGCTCCTGCACCACTAGCCTCTGTGTATACTAGCCTCTATATGCTAGCCTCTGTGTATACTAGCCTCTATATGCTAGCCTCTGTGTATACTAGCCTCTATATGCTAGCCTCTGTGTATACTAGCCTCTATATGCTAGCCTCTGTGTATACTAGCCTCTATATGCTAGCCTCTGTGTATACTAGCCTCTATATGCTAGCCTCTGTGTATACTAGCCTCTATATGCTAGCCTCTGTGTATACTAGCCTCTATATGCTAGCCTCTGTGTATACTAGCCTCTATATGCTAGCCTCTGTGTATACTAGCCTCTATATGCTAGCCTCTGTGTATACTAGCCTCTATATGCTAGCCTCTGTGTATACTAGCCTCTATATGCTAGCCTCTGTGTATACTAGCCTCTATATGCTAGCCTCTGTGTATACTAGCCTCTATATGCTAGCCTCTGTGTATACTAGCCTCTATATGCTAGCCTCTGTGTATACTAGCCTCTATATGCGTGTATGCTACCTCTGTATAAACTAGCCTCTGTATAAACTAGCCTCTGTATAAACTAGCCTCTGTATATGTTCACGTTCAAACACCAAACTGTTTTATTTCGCTTACAGATTACGCGTTGTTTGGATGAGTCACATGTTGAAACTATAAAAAAGTTGATGAGGCATTAATTAGGCTACTTACCGTCGAAGTTTCAGTGTCTGCACGCCATGCGCTTTTTCCTCTCTTAAGTTGTCTGTGTAAAGTGGCTGTTTGACGTTGTAAAGTGTATTATATTTATCCCCTATAAACTTTTCGTAGTTCATCACGAGTCATTCCCCGAGGCCCTGGATGTGACGGTGTTTAAGTTGGCCTGTCACAATAACAAATTGTGAAGTGCGATATATTGCTAAAGAAAATTTAGACGATAAACGATAATATTGAAACTAATTTATGCCACTGACACAATAACCCTAAAGTTGAATTATCCCCCAAAAAACTATTCAAAATAATCAAGATGTTTTTAAACAATACTGTTCAAAAACGTGAACGGCAATACTTAAACAACAGAACAGAACACTTTGGTAGTTAGTCTGTATCTATAATGAGTCATAGAAGTTATGTATTCAACCCTCCACAGCTCAAATATACTCGCAGAACAGGAAAAATAGTTCCCAACTAGTACTAATCATGTGACTTTCGGCTCCTTTGTGGGATTCGAATGTTTTGGATCTGTTCCTTACAAAGAGCCGATTAAAAGACTGGCTCTTTTACTGTGCATTTCTATGACAGAAGCCAACGTGAGAACTCATTTTAACAACAAACTAATAAAACGTTTCACTACAATAATAACAATTAAAAACAAACTGTTATTATGATGTCAAATATGTTTTTTGTGCACAAAGCTCTTACTCATATTGTCTACTCCGCTTCTGCGCTAAGTCTTCTGCTTTTCCAACATTAATCACTATAAAAATGCATAAAGATTAGACAGAAAAAGATTTGGTTCTTTTAAAAAACGAGATCCGGTTACAACCATTCGCGTTAAGGAACCGCTCAAAAGAACCGACTCGTTCACAAATGTCACATCACTAACTAGTACTAAGAAAAAGCCCCACGATAAATATTGACCTCCAAAAATGATTGTTCATCTAACATATACTGAACGATACGTTTGTTTCCTGTCTTTCCCCTGCTGCTGTTACTGCTTTGGTGTAAATCGGAGGTTACTGTGATTTGGCTTGCCTCTCCACAGATAAGTCCTGTCACTCGGCCAGGTGGCTTGTTGTCAGAGAGATAAGTTTAATGCCATACTGCAGAACATTCCAGTCAAAGCGACAACATCTCCATGGAGACAAGGAGTTGGCAGACGCTCCACCAGAGAAGTTACGTAGTGTTGACAAGTGCTATGATACAAATAGGGCCTTCAATAAGCCTTTGTAAATCAATGCTTTTATTTTGTCCTCAATTCCAGTAAACCACAAAAGAACTCTCCATACAGAACTCACCTACACGTAAACTGGAAGGGCATCCAGCAGAAAGTAGCCAAGCTTCCCTCTGACTGGTTTGGTGTGTCAACTCCGACTGAATAGGGGATGCACGGAAAGCTCAAACTGTGCATGTCTGAGCGCTGTTTTGTTGTTTTGCAATGCCCCGTTGACCCCTGAACTTTAGCCGGGGGACGTTCACTCTTCCTGGGTGTGTCCGGTGCTGCGCTCTGTTTCCAGACGTGGAGGATTATGGTCTGTAGGAGGAGGGACGGGGAGAGGGAAGAGGGGGACTGGTTTCTCTCATGTTTCAGGCCAAAGCTGTAATGATTAAGGCTTTGTTTAAAATGCGGTGCAGGACCACAAGCCACCACGGGCCGGCCAATAAGTACATATCGATCTGCGGAGATTTCTTGGACTTGATATCTGAGGAGAGGAAAAAGTGGAATATGGTAAAGAAAATTCTATGCGGTGAGGAGTAATTCAGAAATTAAAATTTATTCTCAGTTGCACTTGGAGATGTAAACTAATTGTGCATCTTTGTAGCCACAGCTACATCAGGGCCGACTGGGAAAGACATGGCTGCCAAACTGCGCCAACGGCCTCTACAATCACCCCGCATACCAAAGACTGTATAAAAAAGTGGACTAAGTGAGTGTGACGTCCCCCATAGCGTTCGGCTCCAGTCAAATGAAGCTCATCGAGGCTAGAGCGGTTACAGGGACGAATTTGGAGCCAAGTTCTGACGGCAGGTGTCATAGCAACCAAAGACCCAATCCAGAGGCAGGCTGTTGAAGGTAACGCCCCTTCCTGCCCGCATTGCTGGTTTAGCAGGGAGCAGGCGCTTAGCAACACTGTCAATCAAACCTGTTGCTAACGCTAGCGGGAGTGACCTCGGGGAAAGAAGACGCCTGATTTGTCTGTTATTAATGTTCATATCTTGATTTACGGACACAATAGTGAAATAAAAACACCAGGATCACGTGGAGCAGAAAGAGGGGTGACGGTCTACGAATCAAACTTAATGATTTTAGGCTAAGCGTGTGAAATGTCTTGCCCAAGAACACAAACACACATGAACAACCTGGGGATTTGAACTTTCAACCAGGCACAGGGTACAACCATCCGAGCCACTGGAGCCGATGAACGGGGTAAATGATAACCATAAATGCCCCAAGAGATCGCAGTCCAAATAGTGTCGTATAATGTCGTTGTCTTCAAACGCTCTCAGCGGTTGTTTGTGATGAAGGTCTAGTAAAAATAGCTGAGTGCTTTACATTTATTGGAATAAAGTGCTTCGGGCTTCAGCGGGTCGCTACACAGCACAGCTAATGTTTGTTAGGCTAATTATAAAGATACAACTTTTACACCCCTCATTGGTTTGATTGAATGCTGTCTTTTTACATAGACTGGTAAAGTTCATTTCAGCCCATTTTACAACTTGTATAATGTAAATTTGTTTTCTGTCCAGCCCATACAGACCAGTGGTTCGTTTTAATCGGCTCTTTTGAACGGTTCCGAATCTTTTTCTTTCTAATTTGTGTGCATTTTTACACTGATTATTACACTTATCACTGAACCAACGCAAGAATCAGCACAGAAGCAGAGCAGGCGACACGAGTGAGAGATTTGTGCACAAAAAACATATCTTACATCATAAGTTTTATCAATATTCTGCATAATTCCAAAGGGTAAACACACTCCCACTCTCAGTTTGAACCAGTTTAAACACATTTAAGTCGTGGTCGTTTCTCCCTGTGATTAGTTTGTAGTTAAAATAAGTTCTCACACTGGCTTCTGTCATATAAATAAACAGTAAAAGAGCCAGTCATTTGAACGGCTCTTTGGAATGAAGAGATCCAAGAGATTCGGATCCCGTAAAAGAGCGGAAAGTTCCATCACTAGTTTGTTTAGGCGAAGTTTAGTTTAGTTTTATAACCTAACCTTTAATATCTTAATTTAAGGGAACGATTTGGTGAATTCGTGAGAACATATTGGGTAATTTTATTTTGTGGGAACGATTTTTTTTGTTTGTTAATAATTGGTAGCCAGAAATTAGATTAATTTCTTACCAATGTCAACGAAATCTATGGAATAACATGCGCAGTTGGAGGATGCTTTCCATTTATTGTAAACATAGTGATTCTAGTTTATTTTGTACATATTCGAATAAACAACATGAAATTCTAAACATTTCTAACATGTACTTAAAGTTGTTCATTTGAATCATCAAGACTCCAAAACTGATAAACCCAAAGCATTTTACATTCAAACAATACACTCCCAATGCGTTCAAAGAAGCTAACTCTTTTCTTTCACTCAGTCCTCTCATAGCCCCATCTCGCTCTTTTGTTCAGCCCACAATCCTGCTTTAGTAGTGGGGGCGCTGCCTTGTAATCAGCGGAGAATAATATCCCAACTCCATATCAATTTTCTTTGTCAACATTTGCCTGGGGAAATTTAGTCGGGACAATGGCACTGCACTCGGATAACCACCAACCTCTTTGTTTTCCAGAGGGGAGTGCAATCCGATCTAGATGCCGCTCCGGTTCTTGGAAGACTAATGGAACAGTCGTAACCTCACTCCCCCATCTCCTCTCCTGTCTCCTCCCTCCTAGCTCCCTTTGAAGCATCCTTCCCTGCCTTTCCTTCCTGGAGTTTGCGGAGAAAGCGCGGAGAGCTCGGGTTGAGGTGTTTGCAGTAATCACAGGTTGGGCTCCCTTTACACTTCTGCTGTCTGTCTGTGGATGTGCTCTGAGATGCCTCGTGTCAATTTCACGTTATTGCAGTGACGTATGGGTGAACGGGATATATTTGTTCCACCGAGACATGAGAAACTGCAGCCGAGATTGATTCGAGAAAGACGATGGGAAAAAAAAGCAGATTGGCGCATATGTATGATTATGAAGGAAAGGCAAACATGCGCGACGATAGAAATAATCAAAAGTGACATTTTTATTTTTGTATTTATTCAGCTGAGTTAAAGTTAAAACCATAGACTGTATAAAGAAGTGGACTAAGTGAGTGTGAAGTCAGTCAAATGAAGCTCGTCGAGGCTCGCAGTTATAGGGGCCAATTTGGAGCCGAGTTCCATATTTGGAACTCCGAACACGAGTATCATAGCAACCAGAGAGCCAATCCGGAGGCAGGCTGTTAAAGGTAACGTCCCTTCCTGCCCGCACCGCTGGTTTAGCTGGGATTGGGCGCTTAGCAACGCTGTCAGTCAAACCTGTTGCTAACGCTAGCGGGAGCGACCTTGGGGAAAGAAGACTCCTGATTTGTCTGTTATTAATGTTCATATCTTGATTTTTTCAATGTAAAGTGAATTGGAGCCAGTCGATAGAGCCGGAAGTCCGCTCACGGTCACTTCCTATTTGGAACGTGGCAGCTAGTGCGTTAGCTATGTCCATTTATATATATTTAAAACACGCAAAATGTACTTTTCTGAGTTTTTAACCATGTTAGAATATTGTTCCCTCATTAAAAACACACCTGGAGTCGTATTTCACACACTTTTACATAGAAAGTCCTTTACCTCTGAACCTCCCCAAACACCCTGTTCAGTTTATAAGTTCATAAATCATCGCCAGACTCGTTTTAAGCATTTCTGCCATCAAAAAAGTGTTCAATCAAAAGTACAATCCAACGTAACACATATATGACGTGTAAACAAAACAAAAATGTCATTTTACTTGTCTGGTTTTATTGGTTTCTTGGTAATTGGTCATTTGTCCTGGCTGCGTCAACTGTTTGGAGATAGACAAGTTTAAAGAAGACATATTGTGCTTGAGCCTGCTCTATAGTTATAATCTATGACACCCGTGGCTCATTATGTTACATTTAGATTTGTTTTTAAATCGCAATATTCATCTAAAATGATGTAATAAAAGAAACAAGTTCACTCACTTCCACTTCAGAAAGAGCCGTGTAGCTGTTGGACCCTCCTATGGATAGCTGCAGATTACACTAGCGAGCAGCAGATTTTTTTTTTCTATACGACGCTGACAAATCCTACTTGTATCACGATTAAGAAAATAAAATTAGAGTAGTAAGTACAGAGCAGTGGGTGTATGTCGGTGGCGGTGAAACGGGGGTTGAACGGCAATATGGCGTCTTGAAAATAAGCTATTAAAGATTTGCTCGAAATACACTCTTTGATTGGGTAAATGAGAAGGGAAACAACTATAACACGGTTAACCTCTGAAAAGTCAATTTTGCAGAATAGGTCAGCTTTAATGCCATATTATGCAACATTCCAGGCAAAGAAATAACATCTCCAGAAAAGTTACAGTATGCACATTTAAGAAGTATAAGCTTTTGAGACAATATACTGGCAACTTTAACACATTGTCCACTTCTTACATAAGATGTTCCCACATAAAACCCAGTTAGCTGCAATATGTCCAATCTTCATCAGTCTGATCGTGTGATAGGCATTAAAGATGGACCCCAGAGTCCCCCACCCCCCTCCCCTCCTGCTGATTCTAATCTGCTTACAAATAATAGTCTAAAGTGAATTAGATATTTAATCATCTTATCATCTTAGACTGCTCTGACCATCGCTCCGTCTGTCTGATGATGCTCTCTGCTCGGACCTGATGTTTACAAGTAGTATCCATGTACGGTATAGCTGGGGAGTGACAGTGGGATTTTGAGGAATTTTGGCTTGGGCTCAGTAGGTAGATTTAGAACACAGAACGCAAAGATACTAACTCCAGCCACTAGGGGTCAGTAAAGGAAGATTGAAATGTTAAATTATTGCCAATATCCAAAAATTTTAAAAGCGCTGTTGAGATTAAATCAAATCTTCCAGCATCTTAAAGCGGACCTATTCTGCAAAATCAACGTTTCAGAGCTTTTAAGCATATTATAGTTGTTTCCCCTCACCATTTACACTCTCAAAGTTGTATTTACCATGATTTTTGTGTGTTTGAGTAATGTTTATAGTCCTATATTTGAGACGTCATTGCTCTGATTTACCCTCATTTTCACCACCACCGGTACCCGCCTACCTATCTGTACTTCGTTCTCCATTTTTATGTTAATAATCAATGATACGCGTAGGATTTGGTAGCGCCGCATAGTCATTTTGGTACAAATTTTAAAAAAATTCGCTACATGCTAGCGTGATCTGCCGCTATTCATCGGAGGATAGCTTGCACGGCTCTTTGTTGTGATGACATTGGGCAACGCAGTTTTCTAACATGGATGTCGTGGACTTCAGATTTTGTCGTGGTTTCTTCATTTTAGATGAATATTGCGATTTAAAATGTCCAAATTATAACATCATGATCTCCGGGTGTCAAAGATTATAACTATATAGCAGACACAAGCACAACATGTCTTTAAGAATTTTTGAGAGATGGTTTAGGGATTTTGCAGAAGAAATGAACGTTAGAACTGTGTCAAATCATTGCAGATTCAAACTCACTGGGGAACAAAAGTTGCAGCAATGGTGAAGTGGGTTAACCATCATCCCTCCAACTAGAAGGTTGCGTAAACCTACTATTGTGTCCCTTGGCAAGACACGTCTGTACCGTTAAAAAAGTTTTAAGGGCCTGTACCTGATTTGAATTTACTCTTGTCTAGATAAATGCCCTTTACATGATGCATTATATGGTGAAAGCTGCTAAATAAGCAGAACTTAGCATTTTCTCACGTAACAGCTAACACAGAAGCTACAGAGTCTCCTTTTTTCTTCCAATCAGGCTCATTGTTACCAAGAATCATGGGAAACCAACTGCATGACGCTATCCCAGACAGTAGTTTCTGTGTCATGATGCAATATCACAGCGGCAGAAAGGACTGAGTGGGCGGGGCTAAGACTTCAAATTAAAACATGTTCTTGACTCATGGTTTGAAATACAGGTCCTTTAAAATGCATGTATAAAATGGATTTAAACTCTAAAATAAACTAAACTCAAAGATGTCGCCAACAAATACTGTTGTTGTGTCCTTCGGCAAGACACTGAACCATCCTCACACCCATTGTCTGTGTACACTGCCGTATGAATATGTGTGTGAATGTGTGAGCGGTTGCTTAGTGTAAAGAGCTTTGAGTTCCTTGAAAGTAGAAATGCACTTCGTACATTTTACCAATTGCTATTAACAGAGGTGGGTAGTACTCAGTTTTTTACTTGAGTAACTTTTAAAGAAATTGTACTTTTCAGAGTACTTTTATAGCAGCATACTTTTACTCCTACTTTAGTAATATTTTTTTTAATTGAAGTGCTAGTACTCTTACTTGAATAAAAGTGTCACTCTTCCCATTGTATCATTTGAAAATACCAGATTTTGTTTCCAGTTACTTTAAATTCTAAATCAGATGTTACTTCCTGACAGTTACTCTTTCAGTTACTCTTACTTGAGTAGTAGTTTTTCACATACGTTTTTGTTCTTACTCGAGTCATTTCTTGAACCACTACTTTGTACTTGGGTAATATTATTTTGAAGTAAAGCTACTCTTAAGTACAATTTTTGGCGTAACATGGGCCCTTTAACCGTGTTTTTACAGCATTATTTTTCTATTAAAACATCCTCCTTTCGTCGTGCTGTCCTTTCAGTGGCCCTTTGAGTGAACTCAGCTGATAAAGTACAAACACTTCACATGTACTGCTCTCACATGCACAAGGTCACTGGACTAAAAGTGTTTTCGCTCCTTTCTGCTTCTGACACATTTCAAATCTGTACAGCCTCTCCACATCTTGAACTACAGACATGATTCTATCTCAGGCTGCTATTTCCTGTGCATCAAGAAAGATTGTATTTTCAACCCACAAAATGTTCTCAATTCCTCTCATAAACTTTTCACTTTTTACTTGCAAATGAAAGCAAATTCTCGACCGCAGCAGCAGAACCATCAGCCTCGCCATCTTTTCCTCTTCACCACCATCAGTGTCTTGGCATTGGTGAAGATTTTTTCCTTAACAAATTATTATTCTATATAACTTATAACTGAACAAATAAATTTGTATCAGCAAATAAAGCACAAGGCACTTTTTACATCTTTAAAGCCTCACTGCGCAACATTTAAGCCAATTAAGCCAATAGACTAAACGAAAAGCATTATTTTTAGTATGGGGTTTTTATTGTTCAAAATTATCTTGGAAAAACATATGTATTGTGAGTGGACTTGCCTCTCCACAAGTGTAAGATGTTGCTTTGCCTGGAATGTTCCACAGTATGGCTTTACTCAACAAAGAGTGGAAGTAGGTGGCATCCCTGATATCAGGCCAAGTTACAAGTCAGGTCTATGTGCAGGCAAAACCTGTCACAATGGGAATGATTTTAGTTTTTGTAGGAAATCACACATTTGTGACTAAAACTTCTTTGCCTGGGATCCAAAATATGCACTTAATAATTTGCAAAGATGTTAGTCTGGTCACCGATGAATCTCCCTGAGTTCAGATGGGCATGATTGACAGGTGGATTAGCCAATCAGGGACACGCATGGTCCGTCCATATCAAAACAAATATGGCTGCTTACAAGAAAAAAAGAAAGGGAAAAAATCACAGGGGACTCTGTTAATCTGAGATGAGAGAAATGTCATTTTGTTCTAAATGATGGGTGACCAATGAGCTCCTTTGCTGCGTCACTGAAATAAACAAATCTGATTGGACGGGACCAATGACTCCTTTGCTGCGTCACTGAAATAAACAAATCTGATTGGACGGCTGTGTTTGAGCCTAGCTTGAGGTGCGATGGAGGTTGTGGTTAACTATATATTTTTTTTGTTGTTGCTGTTTCAACTGAACTTTTAACAGTACAGGCTGGATGGATCGGTTGTGTCCAATTACAGACCCTCTATTACACAATATTGACACACCTTTTCTATATGTTTTGGTCCCGAACTTGTCCCCCTTTGTTGTATGGGAGCAGTGCATTGATTGCATCGATGTGAGATGTGGTAGTGCGGTCGGGCTGTACTGTGGGATCCCTTGTTGCTGTTTAGTCTGGTATTGAATTGCAATAGAATGAGGCCCATGTCAGACAGAGTAAACCACTATCTACACAGTGGAGTCTGGCAAAGTTTATGGGTATATTTTATATTCTCCAAACGCAATTGTGACATAGTGAGTTGTTTATGTTTTTACTTTTGTGTCATCACTTTCTAGGGCAAGGATAGCAGTTAGGAGTTCCAAGCTGGAGAATTACCGCTTGACTACCTCCAGCCACTAGGGGTCAGCTAATAATAAAATGCTATAAAATGATTGCAGATTCATTCAAGAGGAGGTATTTTACATCTATGGGGTATGAACATGGAAGTATAATAAGATCGGGAAGATGAACCAGAACCAAAAATGGAGGCGTATTGTTTTCAACGGCTTATGCTCATTGGCACAAAATGCTAATAAAAAAAAATTAAAAAACATCTTCCACATTACTTCCTGAATACTGGCATAGCACTTCCCAACGGGTGATGTCAGAAATGTGCACCATGTGATCAGTTCTCACCAATCAGAGCGATAGCTGCTAAAGCGGAGCTAGCGCAGGCTCAGAGCAGGGCTAGGCTAAAAAGTTCATGCTGTGAAAATACAGAAGAATCCCTACAAAACCCGACTTTTGTGAAAGCTGTAGGTGCCCGTCAGCCGAACACGGGCAGTTTGA
>KN484608.1:0-13507 GCA_000787095.1 Periophthalmodon schlosseri
TATATATAGAGAGAGAGAGAGAGAGAGGGACCATATTTATACCAGACCACACAAAGATCCTGTTCTTTCCACAATTGTAAGTATTGTAGACTCAAAACATTGTACACGAAATCTAGAGTGTCTAGAAAAATCATCAAATTATGTATAAATCACAACAGATTATCAATAATGGGATAAAGGGTTATGAAAATGTTTTGGTCTTGCCTTGGTCTTGGCCTAAATTGCTGATAAATGAACCCCTAGTTCAGTTCTTTCCACTGTTGTAAGTATTGTAGACACAGAACATTGTACACCAAATTGTAAAGCGAATATGAGTCTCTAGAAGTGAATTATCTACAAATCACACCATATTATCAATAATGGGATAAAGGGGTTTGAGATACTTTGGTCTTGCCTTGGTCTTGGCCTAAACTGCTGATAAATGAACCCCTTGTTCAGTTCTTTCCACAACTGTAAGTATTATAGACACAGAACATTGTACACCAAACTGTAAAGCAAATATGAGTGTCTAGAATTGAATTATCTATAAATCAAAACAGATTATCAAAAATGGGATAAAGGGTTTTGAAATACTTTGGTCTTGTGTTGGTCTTGGCCTAAACTGTTGATAAATGAACCCCTTGTTCAGTTGCCGTCACTGGAGGTTTCTTAATCTAATCACCAAATATTGTTCCGAATATTGTTCTGAAAGAAAACGTCTCACCCAGAGTTGGGGAGCTTCTCATATTGATATTGACACAAGAAATAATATAACTCTATAACATGTCGGCACAGTTTCAGAGGCATGGCTGGGGTCTATAACTAATGTTTACTGTTTTTAAAAGACATCCAGACTGAAAATCTACACACTGAAGCTCATTATTTCACAGGCATTGGGTTCAAAAACTTGCCTTATTATTGTGCTATGACTGACACAGAACCATGTTTTTGTGCTAATTCCACCACTTTTGGAGGCTATTGTTTAAACCATAAACCAGGACAACATATAGCCCTAATCATTTCTTACATTTTTTTCGGACCTGCCCTCCAGCTCGATAGGTTCACGTTTTACAATTTGATGAAGCTGACAGAGAAGACATTGAACTTTGTGCCAGTTTTGTTTCATGTGGATAGGCCCAGTAAATAGAGCGATATTAACCATAAATCAGGACAAAATATCTGCACGTGCCTCCCAGCTCAATTTCAAAACATGAACAAATGTCAACCTATTGATTGACAAGGGTCTCTCAAATCCATCAGTTAGACAATTAGCACGGTGACCTCACTGTTAGCGTCACTACGTCCTGTCCAATTTGATCTCGGAGGACAGTTCTGTGTTTAGAAAGAGATGTTTTTGTCTGCTAACGCTAATGCTAATTTTAAGTCATAATAAATATTAAAATAACAACACAAACTGACATATTCTACATTTAAAAACAATTCAGTAGTCTTTATTTTAATGAATTTGAATTTTAATAGGTTGTGTATTTTATGTTTTACGATTTTAATAAAAGGGATTGTTAGCTTTGAGTTAGCTAGCGAGCTGCTGTGCACTGAGCCTATGGAGCTCAACAGTGACCCACCTGCTCCGGTCCTGAAAGTAAATTTTCCATTAATTTTTCCCACAGACTTGTTGAAAAATTCAAATATCAAGAGTTCAAAGCCATCGCGGAGGCTAACGTGCTACGTGGTAACTAATATCCATAATGCTGTCGTTTTAAGGCCAAAAGCAAATTTAAAACGCACGATTCAGCAAATTGCTTTAATAATTTAGCAGTTTATAACGTTTCAGAAACAGATTTTAAATAAAATTATAGGTCTTTCGGTCATTAGCTAACACATAGATGATTAGCCCTGAGCGAGCTTTCAAACTTTTAACATTGATTCTTTTTTTTTTTTTTTGAAAGTCTATGGGAAAAGTGAATGAGAAATTTGGTTCTGGAACCGGGAGGTGGGTGGTCACTGTTGAGCTGCTTTCCTGGCGTCGTTCATGTACTATGGGAAAACCCTCCCCTTTATGATTTGCACTGACATTTCCATACGGCTTACAAGCATTGGACTGACAGCCCTTTACGCCTCCGTGTAGCCCAGTCCTCACACTGTAAGCCCCTCAGAGTGATGCGCGTCACCGTCCTATTACAGGACAGTGGGAGAGCTCTTAATATTCTGCTGAGGTGCCACTATCCCTCAGGTTTGCCAATAGTGCGCAGCCTGCAGCTCTGGCCTTGTTAGCTCATGAAACTAAGCTATGCTGTTGTATCGGTATACTCCCTTAGATAGCCTCATCGGGACCACAGTACACACATGAACACACAAATCCTTGGACTTTTTACTCGGCTCATACAATATTCATGACAAGACGGTTCACACGCAGAAGGCATACTGACGATCGCGTATATAGGAGGGCTGCATTGTACTCATATAATATTAATATGGGGTTCGAGATGAGTGACGGATGCACTTCGTCGTCATTACAGAAGTCATGTTGGATCATGTAGGGGGCGCTGTTGGACTAATGCATATAGGGTAGTTCAAGACCGTGTGTGCAGCGCGTACGGAGGGGTAGCTACTTTCAGAAGCAAACAGGGACTAGCATGGGCAGGATCAAATAGCAGTGTGAAGGTCAAAGTGTTGAAAACTTTGAAATATTTATGAATGGAAATCTATGAAGCCTTAAGCATGCTGTGGTAAACATTTTGGAAGCTTGTAACATCGTAAATATTTGAACACACAAATTTATACCTTGCACTACCTGTGTTTTTACATTTGTTTTGATGTTTCAATGCCTTATTCATTAAAGCTTTTACCACTTTATGAAGTAAGATGACTTTAGGTTTAAAAAAAAATGAGGTTTTGTGCTATAAACAAAATGCATTACTGTTATTAAAAATAGATAGTGCTAACTGACAGTGTGTGTGCTGTTAGTGGGCAGGTATATTTTTAGAGGGTACTTTGCTATTTAGTTGGCACGGTCAATGCCAGTACTAATCAACTGCACAATATATCCAATACAACAAAGCAGCCGTCCATCACTATGTATGCAGACTATGTGTTACACTCCAAATCCAAAGAGACAGTGAGATTTATACAGTGATTAGTTAAGGGACCTGTGCCTCTCATCTGAGATTAGAATGCAGATCGCATGAGACAAACATTATTAGCAAAGTTATATTTATCATTTCTTCACCATGGCAGTGTATCTCAACACTATAGTCTGTGGCAAATCTGTGTGACAAAATATAATGAGAGATTAATTAATGAGAGATTCAATTAAGGTACCTCAATGACAGTGGTGGAAGTACTCAGTTTGGTTACTTAAAAGTAACAGTAAAAGTACAGATACTGGAGCAAAAATATACTCAAGTAAAAGCATTAAAGTATAATACACATAGTAGTACTGGTATATGTGCTTAAAGAGTAAAAAGTAAAAGTATTTTGCACAGTATTTTGAGGTCTTATGAGGCTTTAAATGTAGTGATTTTGATAAAGATTTGTGCTGAATTTTGTTCAACTGAAACAGTTGAATCAATAATTTTTTCTAGCTGTTTTTATTTGTACATTTGTGTTTGCTCAAACTACGAGCATGTTAAAAATAACCCCTCAGCCTTTTCAGCAGGTCACAAACAATAATAAAAAATACTTTTACTTTTCAGTCCTGTCCAAAAATGTAATGAAGTAAAAAGTACAGATACCTGCTCTCAAATGTAGTGAAGTAACAGTAAAAAGTACCCACTTTAAAATGTACCTAAGTAACGTGCAGATACCTACTTAAATACAGTACTTTACTACTTTTACTTTGTTACATTCCACCACTGCTCAATGATAAATATTCAGATAAAAGATGTTGTTCAACAGTACAGCCAAAAGCCTTTTTCACAGTTAATTGCAAAGCTCTTTGTTAACGCCAGAGTTGCGAGTTCGATTCCCAACTCTTTTCACTCCAAATTCAACACTGCTACTTTCCTGTCAAATATAAAATATAGAACAACAACAAAAGTAGGTGTTATACAGTTGTTAACTCCCTTATAGCTCTGAGGTACACTTACAGTACACTTGTTTCAGCTGCTGCAGTTTGGTGCACTGCTTTGTCTCTCCCTCCTGACTCCTCAGAACAGGACCAGTGCCAGGACCAGCTCTGACCTTTGACCCCTTTAGACAGTACTGCTATAGCTGCAGCAATCCCTCAATGCACCATTAGTAAATACACTGACCTTTACATCACAATACAAACAACATCTTCGTCAGGTCAAGTCCTCATACAGCTGTGTGCATGGCGCTGAATTAAAAGCTCTGACACAATGATGGATAATGGGTGCACATTGGCGCTAGCCCAGTCGCAGATCACTAACCAGTGGAGTTTAGCCTGAAGGCACCAACCTGCACAGGCACAAAACAAGGCAGTCCTGCATGTGATGGCCTCTATGGGATATGTGCATAGAGAAGAATGGAGAGGGTTTAAGCCAGATTTGCCTCCCCATAAGAATACCTGAGCTCACAGTGAAGCTCTAATTGGGCTGATTTGGCTGACCACTGCAGCATCAGCGTGCCCCGGAGGACTGAGGGGGAAAAGAAAGAAGGAGAAAACGGCTCTCGGATACAGATGAGCTACAGAGATGTTAGCTGCAGAGTTAGCGTATCGCTATACCAGGAAATGGACCACTAAACATCTTTGTTTAGATCAGGTCGCAGCAAGAAATCGTTACATGAGAAAGATCCCAGCAGACAGCAGCAGTCTTGAGTTGGCAGTTTAAGAAAGTTCAAGTTTACTTTTTTACGCACAATTACCTGATCCAATGCATTATGGAGATACAGAACAGCTTTGTTTAATAGACATTCAAACATTATCACACTTTCTGGGCCAACAACAATCAGTGAATAGTTTTACTACATCCATTTATAGATATATGAGATATCCTGGGACCGATATCCAGTCCGGCAATTTCTTCAGGATCTGTCCAATGAGGTTCATCTGGTCTTTCGATAATTTATTTTAATAGAGTCTTTTTTCATACCAAGGTTTAGTTTGTTTTCATACCTAACAGTTTCGACTGCTCACTAGAGGTCTTCTGTGTCCGGTCAGCTGATTTAAACAGGTTTTGGAACTGTCTTTCTACTGGTGGAGGCAGGACGACAGCGCCACCTGCAGCCCGACTTCTTCAGGACAGTATCCCACGTGTGTGAGAATAAAAAGGCCCCCTCGTCCCAGATTAAAGTCCCATGGGCACGTTTCCGTATTTCGATTGCCTCCTTAATCCGGCAACGATGTTTGTTGTCCTTTGTCCCAATGATGTTTGCTCTGTCCCAGTCCATTATATGGTTCTGTCACACACCTGGGAAGTCAGACTGTAGATGGTGCTGTCGTCCTGCCTCCACCAATATGAAGACAGCTCCAAAACCTGTTTAAATCAGCTGACTGGACACATCCCAGCAACATCACGTGACCACTCTGAGGAAGAACGTTAGAGAGCAGTCAAAACTGTCGGGTATGAAAACAAACTAAACCTTGGTCTGGAAAAAGAATCTATTGAAATAAATATCTTCTGGATTGGTGCATCTTAGTTTTTCTATTAATAAAGGTATTATTGACCTTACAGGCCCAGTAGTATTAAGAGTAACATTAAAAGTGGCAATAAATATTCAGTATTTTAAAGGTGCACTCTGTAACTTTTCTGGTGGAGGGTCTGCCAGCTGCTTGCCTCTATGAAGACGTTTTTGCTTTGCCTGGAATGTTTCACAGTATGGAATTAGACTTATCTGCATGCAAACAGGTGGCTAAACCAGGCCAAGTTACAGGTCAGATCTGTGGAGAGGTGACACACTCAACAAAATGTAAGTTACCATACTGTGGAACATGTGTTAAAGAAAGAACGTTTTCATGAAGATAAGCATGCAGCGGAAAACAAGCAGAAAAGTCCAATACCTTTTAAAATAATATGTAGATTACTTCCCACAATGCCACTGAAGTGTAAGGCTAAGCACAACTAACAGATGTATACTGAAAGGCTCTGCTATGAGATGATCTATGAAAAGCCATAGTCTGGTTTGAAATAAGACTTCGGTTATGTATTTTTCCACCTTTGTTTAGACCGAGTAAGAAAAGTTTCCATGACAGAACCCAGGCACAGGAAATGACAGAGTGGAAAAATGCAGCCTTGTTACTTTGCAAAGCTTTTGAAAGAGCCATTGAAGCATTTACACCTGAGAAGAGAAAGATTTGATTCGAGACTCCACTGGACCGCTTCGTGAGCATTAGATTGTGGTGTTTGGCTGTGGACGTTATCAAAGAGAGCAGGTGTTAAGTGTCAATAAAAAAGCATGGCTGTGAAATGTTGCATCTTGATCCCCTAAGCCCCTTGCCAAATGAAGAGTGTGATATGAAAGAAGCCCTTATCCAAGCACAGAGAAAAACAAAAAACAAAACCAGCAAGATAACTTTGTCTCTGCACCCTGTTCTTGTGTATAACCACACTGGGGAAGAAGATAATACTTTTATGTAATTAAAATGTTAACATAGGCTTTGAAAGTTAGATAAGATCCTATTCCAAGTAAATCACTGTAACAAACCTTTTACAGCTAAGAAAATCTATCAAACATGTTTTTCCTTGCTGAGAAGGAGGGACTAAGGACAGGCAATGTTCTGGGACAGTTTTCCATTTGCTTGTTTTCTGTTGATTAATTTGCTGTCTGGTCTGTTATTGACCAATGTCTGTTTCATTGTTGATTTTCTAACTTTCTGTTGGTTAAATCAATTCTCATGTTCAGCCCTAAGCGGCAACTGCTATTGTGATTTTGGGCTTTACAAAAATAAATTGAATTGAATTGAACTGAACTGTTGTTTTGTCAACTTATTGCTGGGTTTCAGATGACATCACAACATTATATATGCCAATAATAATTAATACAGATGGGGGCAGCTCAAGCAAATATTGTTCAAATGCAGATTTGTGGTGTAATAAAGTGAGTTCTTGGGTCTACTCACTAATCGAAATGATCAGGTTCAGCATTTGTCAATTTAGCTTTTGGATATTTCATGGCAAAGTAGAATGTAATCAATAGGAAAAACTGTCTCTCGCCCCCATCTGGGAGTATGACGTCATCACACTGTAGAATCTGAAAACCACCAATTTAACTTTCAGCAAGAAAGAGTCAAGGCTGAAGAATCTGGATTCTGATCAATATTATCAATATTTACGACTGTTGCCATAGCGATTAACAATTTAAAACAAAATATTATATCTTTTGAATGAATTAAAATGAAAAGAGCTCAAAATGTTGCATATAACAGGAAGCTGAACCCCATGAATATACTGATTTAGAATACTTTGTAGTCCAAGCCATTAGGGCTGTAGTCCTTTAGTCGTTTGCTCAATTAATCGGCCTCTGTTTTGGTCAATATAATGTAAAAAGGCAGATTCAACTCGTGAACTCTGTCTTTATGTAAATACATTGTTTCCAAGTAGTTTTTCTGTATAATAGCCTTTTCCAGACTATGTAACAGTCTCCCTCTGCCTCCTCTCAGGCTTTAATGCAGCGTAGACTAGACTAAAAACCCACCTCTTCTCCCTGGCATTTAATACCATCTAGACAGGATATCTTGGTGCTTTATTGTTTTTTTCCTATGTATGGTATTGTGTGTATATTTGTTTTTTGTTGACTTTTATGTGAAGCACTTTGGGCAGCTGAAGTTGTTAAATGTGCTATAGAAATAAAATTGAATTGAACTGAAATGAATTGTTTATGCACAAACTCACATGCAGGTGTAGCCTTGTGAGTGCAGTTTGGGTCAGATACTTTAGTTTAATAGTTTTGAGATCTTTTGCCACGCCCTCTTTTTAGATTGGCGGGACATGTCTTTAATCACCAAAAATGTCTTCAGTGGACTACAGCCCTATCTTGAAATTTATAGCAGTAATTGCCAGTTCCTCTGCTTATTGCATCGTGGTCTGCTCAGCGTCTCGTATACATTTTTCAAACTTGTAGCCATCTGGTTTACAGACAGTAGAATGGTACGGAACCATGAACCACATTTTAGGACACTCAAAAGAATAGTTACAAAAAAAGATAGTTTGCAGCAAGTTTGACTTTGCTCTGAATCGACCCCTGATGCAATATGTCATGGGATATGTCTCCGGACCAAGACACTCACACTACCAACAAACATAAACCAAGACCAGGAAGTGAAAGTGCATTTGACACCTGTCCTGTCTGTCAGTACGGCTCTATTGCTACTCCATGTACTCTGTCACACGATACTTGTACCAAAGTTAAATCTACTGTGATAGGATGGCACTGAGGCAGGTGTGTGGATGCTGCAGTTCTTAGCCAGCGGCAAGTGAACCTCCGAGTGTGCTCTGCTCTTCATTAGGGACTGGACCGGTTCATAGCACAGTTGGGGACACAGGAAGTTCGCCCCATACCTGCTGTTGGCCTTGAGTTAGCCTTTTCAGAGATTAGAGTCGCCATGGAAATTGACATGTCAAGCATATCCTATAGTGCTGTCTGGAGGACGGAATACAAAACAGGGTTGTCAAAAGTGATATTAATTGATACTAATACTAGTATCGGAACTAGATACTGTTTTGATACTCTTATTGGTACTGGGAAAAATCACTTAAAGGTCATATATTACACAAATTGACTCTTGTCAGCTTAAAGTCATGTTATAATGTTGTTATCTCATCAAAAACATACCTGGAGTTGTGTTTTGTTTCATTCGCACATGTTTGAGTAACACTTTATTATTAGTCTGTCTGCATCTCCAAAGCTCAAAATGCTCTGTTCCACCTTGTGATGTCATGAAGGGGTATGAAGCGGTAGTTTTCAAGTTAATACCTTTTACCTTTTGTTCAGTAGAGATTGATTGATTCTAGTGAAGGTGTATGGAGGTTAAAAACACAATGGAGCACTTCCGGTATTACCACATGACATCACAAGGTGGAACAAGGTGGAGTGTTTTCTGTTTAAGAGAAGAACTCAGCCTCACTATGGAGGTTTTGTGTGTTAAACAAGTGTGAATGAAACAATACACAACTCCAGGTATGTTTGTGATGAGGAAACAACATTATAACACAGATCAGAAAATAGCCTAATATGGGATCTTTAAACAAGGCGAAATTGCACTTTTCCTGAATAGTTTTAGAAATATAATCTATATCAGAACAAGTCCATATGGCAATAATAAACAAAGTGCTATAATTTTGTGTTGAAAACGACACTGTATTGTCAAAAGATTTTTCATCTGTATCGAAATCAGTATCGAGTATTGAGCCTTTTCCTTAATATTGAAATAGAGTTTTAGTACTGAGACAAGTTACCACAACTAGAAGAATAAAGTTTCAGTAAATATTTGATCAGTGTTGCGTTGATAGAATATTATTACAAGTAGTATTCCAGTACACAAAGCAGAAGTGTTAGCACATAGCAGGTACAACAAAGTCAGCAGTAGCAGTTGAAGAAGATTTCACCTTGTAACTGCTAAAAAAAAAATCTGAGAAAGAGAACTTCAAAATCATTTTCACCAACTAAACCAAGCAAAACCACTCACTTCTTTGGCAAAGTCAATTGTGTCTGCAAATCCTCCGTTTCAAGTTTGGGCCACAACTACTCAGAATATACAGATATGATTTAACAGCACTTGCACCACACTCTTACAATAGGGCACAAATGCACTAATATAAAAATAGCTCAGTAGTTACAGAACAATTTTAATAAATATTCCTTCTGATCATAGATTATATATATACATGGACATAGCTAACACGCTAGTCGCCGTGTTCCAAATAGGAAGTGATCATGGATGCGCTTCCAGCTCCATCGACTCTGGCTCCGATTCACTTTACATTGTCCTTTTGGTCTTAAAATGTTCGTATTAACCCGCTCTACATGATCCTGGTGTTTTCATTTCACTATTGTGTCCGTGATTCAAGATATGAACATTAATAACAGACAAAAAGGCGCCTTCTTTTCCCTTCTTTTCTTTTAGCAACAGGTTTGATTGACAACGTTGCTAAGCCGCTCCCTGCTAAAACAGCGTTGCAGGCGGGAAGGGGCGTTACCTTCAACAGCCTCGCTTCGGATTGGCTCTTTGGTTGCTATGATACTTACAGTCGGAAATCCAATTGTGGAACTTGGCTCCAAATTTGCCCTGCAACCGCTAGCCTCGATGAGCTTCATGTGACTGGAGCCGAACGCTATGGGTGACGCCACACTCACTTAGTCCACTTCTTTATACAGTCTATGCTTTTGATATGAAAATTTGTATCAGAATATATTCATTTGTAAATGGCTCTTTTAACAAATTAGAACCAATCTGAAGTTTTTAAACTAGCATGCAAGACTTCTGTGCATCCTCTAGACTTTATTATTTGACTTTTTAGCCCAGACTTGCCCTGACCATCTCACCACTCTGCTCTGAATCTGCAGCTAGACACAGACCCAGACGTGCTAAACATTCAATCTAGTAGCCCAGGAGGAGACATGAAGCGACCCTCCCGTCCGCTGCCTTCCCCTGCTCAACTTTAAACTTTAAATGTCGTTTTTATTTTCTTTTGTTTACCACTGAGAGCTGTCACAGTTTGTCAGTCGGATCCGTGGCGTTGGGTTGGTCCGTGAGTCCTTGCGCCATCCCTGCGTCGGGCTCCATAAAGCTCTTTTACCTTTTGTTTGTTGTGTTTTCTTGCCTCTAGCCTGGGGTGTGTGAGCTGTCGAAATGTCTGTCTGAATACACGATGAGCGCCATTCACAAATATTGGTCCTGTCTCATTGAGGGATGAATATTTGAGGTTTCATCTGCATGTCTGTTTGGGTTTGTTCAAGCGCTCTGAAGACTGGGTTTGCTTTGTCTGAAATGCCCCACTGCATTAAACATTAGCAAGCATATTACTTTTGAAATTTGTAGAAATTGTATGTTTTTGAGGCACGTGTTTGTTTCCCTTAAGCCAAACAATAAAATCATATGAAGTTTTTTTTTTTTTTTTTCTTTTTCTTCATTTGGATTTTGATTCATATGGAGGACTTTCGGGTCCAAGTACTCACAGGCTGCATTCACACTTCCACAAAAATATTGGGATTTAATTGGCAATGAACTTGTAATTAATCAAATTTAAACTAGATTAGGATTAAACCAAGATACAACCAAACCAGGGCTACCCGGACTAATCTGAGCCAAACCAGGACAAAATCAAGAACTCAGTCATTAGGGTTAACATTAAAAAATGAATACCAAGATATTGATCAAAGTGAAAACTAACATTGAAACAAGATGCCCATTAGAACAGGTACCGAAAAAGGCATGAGTAGGACAGACATCAACCTTTCCTGAACAGTTTTATGCATCATTAAAGCACTGAAATGGCAGTGGTGGAAGGTAACTACTTAAGTAGAATTTTTAGCTATCTGTACAATACTTAAGTCAATTTTAAAGTGGATACTTTTTTACTTCACTACAAGTAAAGATAATTGAGGGTTTTTTTTTTTTTTATTTTACCATGTTCGTGGTAACATACTGACTAAAGTTTTTGAGTTCAAGCTTTGGCTTTGAGCAAAACAAAAATAAATACACAAAATTGATTCATATGCTACTCTTGACCAAAATCTGCATTTTTTTTTTTCTTTTTTTTTTTTACAAAGGTTAACAAATTAACAATACTTGTGTGAAATACTTTTACTTTTTACTCTTAAAGTACATTGTGTGTGAAATCTTTTACTTTTTACTCTTAAAGTACATTGTAAATGGGTACTTAAATACTTTTACTTCAGTAGATTTTTCCATGTGATACTTTTACTTTTACTTGAGTTACTTTTACTTAAGTAAAACAATTGAGTACTTCATTCACCACTAGAAATTGGTATGGCATATCAAGCCAATTTCTTCAAAGTCTAGTTTGAAATTTTATCGCCATGACAACCCTACAACATCCAAAGCAGAGAAACTCGGGACACACCACACCCCATTTTAACCACAAAATGCCATCCCATCTTTAGTCTCAATAAAATGTCTCAATATGTAAAACTAGTACTCCAGTCTACTTTGCACACAAAAACTTTAGAAACAACAACAAAATATGGGTTAGTCCAACTGAGACACGTTTGGACACAACATGATCTCACCAGGAGACCTTTTTTGATTCCTGTTCTGTTTGATTTGCCTCTGCACCAGGAACACGAACGATCAAATGCCAGCGCTGTTCATCCATCTGTTCCAAATATTCCCAAAGATGTGCGTCATGTCTCCATTTTGTACACTTTACTTTGTGATCTGTGTAGGTTTGTTCAAAGGCCTCCTCTGAGCGCACATATTTATTACATCTACTTTCACCGCGCCGAGGCTCAGAGGTCCCCCGAGGATCCCCTTTTGATGGCCTGTCGTGTATTTGATGGAGAATTATAGCATATTCAGGCCCGAAAAGCCAGAGAATGCCACATCGAATCACATCATGGGTTCTAACGTCTCTGACATGCCCTTCCAGTGACTTAGCCGGGTTTCTTCAAGTTCACCTGCGCTGTTCTTCCCTGCCCTGCAATGTCCAATATGGCTCTCATCACTGTGTCAGGAGGCAAGCTGCTTTCATATAGGGTGCTCTGTGTCAAAATCCAAAGCACCCAAGGGAGCAAAGAGGCCAGCTATTCATTTGGCTGAAATATTGTGGAAGATGTCATACTATAGGTGCTATTCCCAGGTTTTAGATGATATCACCTCATTCTATAGTGGGATTTAATACAGATGAGGGGTAAAAATAAATATTGAAAAAATGTAAGTTCCAGGGAAAATGTGTCTTTTGCCCCCATAGACTGTATAAAGAAGTGGACTGAGGGAATGTGACGTCACCCGTAACGTTCGGCTCCAGTCAAATGAAGCTCATCGAGGCTAGGAGTTATGGGATGAATTTGGAGCCGTGTTCCGTATTTAGAATTCTGTCTGCAAGTATCATAGCAACCAAAGAGCCAATCCAGAGCAAGACAAAACACCAGGATCATGTAGAGCGGGATCATAGTACGGCGTTGTCACATTTTAAAATCTTAAAACCACCAGACTAGACTATAGGCTTTTTTTTGTAGTTCAAATGTATTTAGTTTCATTCATTTAAACAATTATGGAATTTTTTTTTTTTTTTTGACTTGATGAGAGTTGATCCAGACGCGCACCAATGATCACTTCCAACTTGGAACGCGGCGGCTAGCAGGTTAGCTATGTCCATTTATATTTACAGTCTTTGCTTGCCCCTCAGAGTACGGCGTTGTCACATTTTAAAATCTTAAAACCACCAGACTAGACTATAGGCTTTTTTTTGTAGTTCAAATGTATTTAGTTTCATTCATTTAAACAATTATGGAATTTTTTTTTTTTTTTTGCTCTAGACCCTCAAAGAGGCAGCACAAATGGTAAAATAACAAAAACAAAGCAGGAAATTAAACCGAGTTGAGCCCTTATTAAGCTTTGGTTTAGGTTTAGTCCTGGTTTAATCCTGGTTCCGTCCTAGTTTAGTCCTGGTTTAGTCCTAGTTTAGTCCTGGTTTAGTCCTAGTTTAGT
>KN484608.1:13759-45234 GCA_000787095.1 Periophthalmodon schlosseri
TTTAGTCCTGGTTTAGTCCTGGTTTAGTCCTGATTTTAGTCCTGTTTAGTCCCGGTTTTGTTCTGGTTTAATCCTAGTTTAGTCCTGGTTTAGTCCTGGTTTAGTCCTTGTTCTGTCCTGGTTTTGTCCTGGTTTAGTCCTGGTTTAGTCCTTTTTCAGTCCTGGTTCAGTCCTGGTTTAGATCTTGAGCAGTCGAGATTAGGTTGGGTTAATCCTAGTTTGGTCCACACAGTCTAAGTGCTCATGAGGATAATCTCTCGTGGGTGGCTGACCTGCTCGCTGAATATGTTCTTTCTCTCAGATATTTACTTTTAAAAGTTTGAAATAAATATTGTGTTTACATATATTCAAATTCTGGCATTTGATAATGCAATATTATGCCTGACATTGTTGAACTGGCAAACATAAATTCACAAAAATAAAAGATGAAATAGCAAGTAAAACCGATGAATAAAGATCCTTCAGAAACAGGTATGCAAAGGTGAACATACCTCCCAGATGTGAAGAATCAAAGATATAAACTTTCTGAAGTAAACCAGCGATCGACAAGAACCACTGTAAAAATAAATCACTACATTGTTAGATGTACGTGGCCTATTGTACGACCTGTTTTAAGTCGATACTTTAAATTAAGTGGAAGCTGTCCTACATGCTCTGAATAGACATGACTTAAAGCGGCATTATGGAACTTTTCTGGAGGACCGGCTGCTACCTTCATGCTTGTCTCCATGGAAATGTCATTTTTTTGCTTATAATGATGCATTAAACCTACCTACCTCCATGGAGACAAGCAGATTATACTACCACTCCAAGTTACAGGTCAGTTCTACGGAAATGCAACCCCCATGGAGACAAGCAGATTACGCTACCACGCCAAGTTACAGGTTAGTTCTACGGAAATGCAACCCCCATGGAGACAAGCAGATTACGCTACCATGTCAAATTACAAGTCAGTTCTGTGGAAATGCGACCCTGCTCACAGTAAGAATGCATGTTAGTCATAGTATTTTTCAATAAAACCATTGGATAAATGCTACAAATACATTTAATGCCAGTTTGGAACATTCTAGGCAAAGCAATATCAACAAAAAATTACATAGTACAGCTTTAATAAAAATATTCAAATCCAAAGTTGATTGTCTCTTCCATTATTTTTGACGTGTGTTCCACTATTATGAAGACGGCATGATCTGCGGAAATGAACACAACGAGTGGCCCAGAGGAGGGAGCA
The DNA here is from genome assembly GCA_000787095.1 of Periophthalmodon schlosseri. Lineage (NCBI taxonomy): Eukaryota > Metazoa > Chordata > Actinopteri > Gobiiformes > Gobiidae > Periophthalmodon > Periophthalmodon schlosseri. The sequence continues at coordinate 14,991 of KN484608.1, forward strand.
TCGTGCCTTGGTGACTCCCCCTTAATTTGAAGTACTTTCACCAGTTTGGTGGCAGTAAAAGTAATACCAGGTGGAGACGATCGGTATTTTTAGTGTTCGTTTATGCAGTGATATCAGCGGGAGAGTAATAGGGTTGGTGACACTGCAGGGAGCTGTGTAGGAGGGACAACACTGTATTTCACACTTGTATGCACATATAACAAACTTTTATGTTCATATTAACGTCCCTCCTAGTTTTAATATTGTAACGCTTTGGTAAAAAAAGCCTGGAAGATTTAACTATATGTGTCAACCATTTTTATTGTTTTTATGTAAGTGTGTTTATTTAAGTATTGCAAAACTTTACAAGTTGAAAAAGATAGTGGCCCAAAAAATAATGCATGTGAATACTAATGATCTGTCAAAGAGTTTGTGAGGGACAGGAAGTTAGATAGATGTAAACAGCTACTTCCTCCTTTCATCATTACCCCTGCTGTAATATAATCAGTGTTTGTAATTGTACCCATTTCAAGAGCTATTTTCCAAAGTAAATACGTGCTGATGGTTATAGATGTTGATAAGTGACTCTTGCTTTGACACACTCTGTTAGTCCTTGTTTGTCTGATTGGATCAAACTGCTCTGACAGGGACTTTGTGACAAGCTTTTGACCTGCAGGTGAACACTATGACTCTCAAATCGCTTTGTGTGGTACATTTGGCTTGTTTCAATGGATCATCGTGTCAGGTAGGGCATCTGGGTTAAAGGCTACATAACTTTTCAGATGGAGTGTCTGCCACGTGCTTGTCTATCTCTATGTTGCATTTATTTAATTACAGGTGTTTTTACTGAAAGACAAAAGAAAGAAAACACAGATCTGTAACTTGGTCTGGTGAGTGTAGTGCTTGTCTCCATGGAGATATGTACGTTTAATGCTATACTGTGTTATATTCTATGCAAAGCGAGGTTTCCTCATTCTGAAACTCATTAATTAAATAGCTACCAAGCCAACATTCTTAACACACTATTTGTTTATTATGAAGTCTTTGTTCATGTGTTATTGAAGCTAATTAAGGTAGTAGTCATCACTGAGTGTTAACCTACACTCTCACCATTCCTGTATAACACACTGACAGCAGTGTTATGTAACCTGCACTGGCTCCCTAATTCAAAATGTTATTGTGTTTAAATGTGTGCCCTCTATGGGTCCACTTTATTTGAGGGAGTTACTGCCGCCCTATACTCCACCACAGCCCTGAGGTCAGCTGACCAGCTCCTGCTGCTGTGCCCAAAGCCAGGCTCAAGAGGTGACAGAGCCTTTTCTGTGGCAGTGCCCAGACTATGGAACAGCGCCCTCTGCCTGTCAGATCCTCTCAGTCTGTAACGCAGTTTAAGACTAGACTGAAAACCCACCTCTTCTCCCTGGCATTTAATACTAGCCAGACAGGATATCTTGGTGTTTTATTGTATTTATTTACTTTTCCTATGTATTGTATTATCTGTATATTTGTTTTCTATGTGAAACACTTTGGCCAAATAAAATAAAATAAAATAAATACAACTGAAGTGAATTAGTGAATAACTGCAAAGTAGATATACAATGCCACGTGTTTCTTGGTCTCTTAGACCCAATTCTCTTGCTCCACTAAAACCCACTAGGCTTTAGTGTTATTTTTACACTGTAACATCTCCACTCAGACAGAGAACCAGCAGTCCACTACACCAGACCAACATGACTGCACCCTCAAAAACACTGGCTGCATCTGCTTTCCCATCTGCTGCTTTTAGATGCTCTTCCTCCTCTTCCTTCTCTTCCTCCTCTTCATCGCCCAGCACAGGTCTAACTCTGCATAAAGACATCAGCGCGCATGACTGACTTCTCCCTGAGCCAGAGATTGTCTAATGCAGCTTCACACGGTTTCAGTCAGAGCCAGATGCAAGAAAACAAAAGCTTCTGCTAACAAGAGGACAATTTCAATTATTCACAAATGACAAATGTGTTTTTCCGAGAGGCGCACCGTCCCACATCCTGCGCCTAAGACACAAGAGGGGTGGCATTAAAGTTTAAATGTTTATCTGTGCTGTCGTGAGCTCAAAGCCTTCCATAATATCATTGTTTCTGTCTCTGTGGTGAACTTCTGATCCATAGTACCTTTTCTTGACAGTTAACGCCATGTCCTCTCTCTATGTGCATAAATCTCCCCTCTTTTAGCATCTATCTGGAAATATTCTTCACTATCTCTCCCACATTGTGTCAAAGTCATCTTATTGGTTGGGTTTACGTTCTAGAATTTGATGATTGATAATGATAATTTCAGATGAAGGGCAGGTGCCTGTATAACTCTATGGGAAATTTACTGCTTTTGAAATAAATATCCAAACTTATGATCCACAAATGTTGAATTGTATCATTACAGATTGGATCCACAAGTTTGCCATATTCATCTTATAGCTTTGAGGATTAACAATGGCAAAACTTTCTGAAGCTATTGTGAAAAAAATGTTTATTTACTGACAGAGAAGACAGTGAGGAATCTGAGGGTGATTGTGGACTCTATGTTCCAGAGGCAGATTTTGAAAAAGCAATCCACGCATTTGTAACGTCGCATCTGGATTACTGTAATTCTTTGTATGTGGGGCTGGACCAGGGCTTCCTGCAGCGCTCACAGAATGTCCAGAATGCTGCAGCTCGTCTGCTGACAAAAACGCAGAGAGCACATCAGGCCTCTGCTGTGCAACCTGCACTGGCTCCATTTCATATCGGGTCAGTTCAAAATGTTATTAACTGTGTTTAAATGTGTCCACTTTATTTGAGGGAGTTACTGCAGCCCTATACTCCACCCACAGCCCTGAGGTCAGCCGACCAGCTCCTGCTGCTGTGCACAAAGCCAGGCTCAAGTCCAGAGGTGACAGAGCCTTTTCTGTGGCAACGCCAAGACTATGGAACAGCGCCCTCTGCCTGGTGTTTTGGTGCCCTTGGTGTTTTGTTCTTTCCTATGTATCGTAGTATCTGTATATTCGTTTTTCGTTGACCTTTACGTGAAGCACTTTGGGCAGCTGAAGTTGTTTTAAATGCGCTATATAAATAACATTGGAATGAATTGAATTGAACTTTGTGCCATTTTTGTTACATGTGGATAGGCCCAGTATTTACAGAAATATAAACCATAAACAAACAATCTGACAGTTACACAGCAAATTCCAACATAGAATAGTGCATTCCTTGTTAAGAGAATAAAAAACTCCAAAAAGGTGCTATTGCAAATTTGTTTGTGTTCATTTATTAAATTTTGAAAAATAACAGTGAAACATGAATACAAAATGAGCAAATCAAGTGCATTCAGTGATTAGTATTCTTTGCTTTTTTCCCTTTTGTTTGTTAAATTGATTTTTGTTAACCTTTCCCAGAACGAAGCTGTGTTCTCATTGTCAAAGTCAGTTAATGTTCCCACAAACACAGTCTGAATCAATGTAGAAGGTAGCATCAGGGAAGGCAACAAACATCACCTCAAATAACTGCAAGTTAAGCAGGACCTGTCATGACCCAAAAACAGAAAGGCTGAAAAGAAACATAACATGACTTCTGATATTTGTCCCTTTTTGTTATAGGTAACATCCAGTGTCCTGAATCCGTTTAAGACAAAAGACTTTATATGAGAGTTGTCCATACATTGTTACTGTAAAACCATAGATGCTCTTAAAAGCCCGGTACACATTTGTTTTCATGTATTTGAGCAAAACGTGTCTTGCCCCAGTACAGTTATATTGTATAAACAGCTCTTGACTTGAATAAGCCCACTGTGTGCTGTCTACATCTAATTAGAAAGCTTGTTATTGCCCAATAATCACAAAGAGCATGGCTAGCATACTAGTTGTTAGCTTTATTGTGACAGCAAAACTCCACTCTGGTCTCAGTTGTCAAAACCGCAGTGAATAATTAGGACGTTCGGAATGTATAAGGTCAGTGAGGAACGACTTTGGACCACTGCAAATCATTCAGTTTTTCACATTTTTAAGACAGTAAAAATCTAGTACAGCGTCTTTAAATAATAACATTTATGCATAAGCAAGATAAGGCTTATGTTGAATGAATCCACCGCTAAAATGGACAGAGCCTGTGTGGTAAAAGTCTGTTCAGTACATAATCCATACAGTGTAATAGGATTTCTATAATAGGATAACAAGGACAACATGGAGGACGTACACCACATTATGCGTAGCCTATCGTGTTTAAATGTTGAATTTGGTTTAAGTTTCAATTTGAATCTGGAAAAACTAGGGCTAACCCACTGCACTTTGAGGTTTGAGGTGAGAGGTCATCATCTACTTGTCTCCATGGAGATGTTATTGATTTGCCTGGAATGTTTTACAATATGCCATTAAACATAACAATCTTGCATTTACTCTATTACGGATGTTTTTATCGCTCAAAGTTGCACTGTGTGACTTTCTGATGTTAAGCTCTGCACCACCAACTTGTTTCCATGGAGATGTTATTGCTGTGCCTGGAATGTCCCACAGTATGGCAATAAATGTATCACTATGGAGACAAAAGGTGGTGCCACTAGACCAAGTTACGGGTCAGTAGGGTTGTCTCTGCATGTCTGATCTATAACTTGGCTTACCTCCATGGAAATAGAGAAGTTTAATGCCATACTGTGGAAAATTCCAGGCAAAACACGATTACAAAACACTGTCAGCAAACAACTCCAGCTAGTTCAGAGTTCCCCTCATGCAGTCGAGGAAAACATGGAAACGAATTATTTCCAAAATGCAGATGCGGCGCTTTACAATTGAATTCCCTGTGATAGTGTTCGAGGGGAGCTGAGTTTTGAGTATGTTTTGAGAGCAAAGAATAAGCAGGAAGTGCAAGGAGCGAGAGGAAGACTTCAAAGCAGCTTTTCGTGCCACCCGAGAATTCCACGGATAATAGACTTAAGGGGAACATTTATCAAACGGCACGCTCAAACAGCTAATGTGAGTTCTGAGTGAGGCAGTCAGTCGGGGTGGCCAAAAATTGTGTCGACAAATTCATTTCTTTCAGTTTGTTTGGGTGGTGCTGGTAATCCAGTTTTGAAGAGCCATCCACTAGAGAGGTCACAAGCGTATAATCATTAAACACTCATTTAACTATGGGCCTTAAAGCTGCACTATGTGACTTTTCTGGTGGTCGGTCTCTTGGTTGTCTCCATGGAGATGTGATTGCTTTGCCTGGAATGTTGAACAGCAGAGTCGATCTCTATTGAACAGTGTGGCATTATTATCTATTTTGCATTTATTAAATAACAGCTGTTTTTTTATTTATTAAAAGTAGATTGAAAAACACATATTCTTTCTGTGAGCGGGCTTGCCTCTGTGTAGATCTGACCTGTAACTTGACCTGGTGTCTCCACTGAGATAGGTTTAATGCCGTACTGTGGGGCATTCGAGGCGATAATAACTCCATGAAAACACTTGAAGCATTATAAATACCCTCTTGTCCACCTTTCCTCCGGCCGTTGAGATTGTTGTGGTGTCCTTTAGCAAGACACTTCACTGGCTTGTGTACATACAAACTGCATGATCGGTGTTGGTCAGGGAGACACTTTATTCAAAAACAGATTCATCATTTGTTATTTTTCCAAAGAGCGTTGTCCACTTAAGCCGTATGCAGCTCTCCTCCTGGTCCACTTAGGAGCTGAGTCACTCCAGCCATTATCCAATCCATGGACTGACTGCTCACAAAAACATTTAAGCCGGCTCTTGTTATTTAAATGAACGCCATGATTAAAAACTGACTAGAAAACAACCTAATAAATATCCCTGCAGGATTTTTCCATTTAAAGCCTTGTAGCAAAGTCATTAATTGTGCAGTGTTCATGAGAAATATGCAAATACACCATTGACATTCGGATATGTAAATGATGTTATAATGAAGAGTGAGATTATTCACGAGAGCTGTGCAAAAAAGCAGACGTGGTTGCGCAGATTTATTTTTATTATTAGTTTATTGGGGTTTAAACAAAAACATCAGTGCTATTTCACAGTTTAATTCTGCCTTTAATTGTTGTCGAGTGGAAATTTAAAGCTACCGAGCAGCATCAAATCAACATTACATTATGAGCTCTTGACTTACATACAACCCAATGTAATGCACAGTGTATTCTGGCAGCTGTTGAGAGAGATAATGAGATTTAAGGATATTACAGTAATTATGCACTGTAAACACCACCTTTCAATGCCAATCAGACACAGTCAGACTGTACATATAAATGGACATAGCTAACCTGCTAGCCGCCGCATTCCGAATAGGAAGTGATCATGAACTGCGCTTCTGTCGACTCTGGCTGCAATTCATTTTACACTGAAAAACTGTTGCCCCTTTCTCCGTTACTGCTGTTGTCAGACTCGTCATTTTGGTCTTAAAATGTTCATATTAACCCGCTCTAGTGTTCAAAATATGAACATTAATAACAGACAAATCAGGCGCCTTCTTTCCCAGAGGTCGCTTCCGCTAGCCTTAACAACAAGTTTGATTGACAGCTATGATACTCGTGGTCGGAATTCATGTGACTGGAGCGGAGCGCTGTGGGTGACATCACACTCCCTTAGTCCACTTCTTTAGTCTAGGGGCATAAACAACTGCCTGTGCACTATCCCATAAGGTAATTTCGATCAGAGTGATGGGAGAGGGTAAAACAGAAAACAAGTTATGTCATGGTTCAACATCAGGTTCAGGGCCTTTAATTTAAAATATAAACATTTGGGTGAAAAAAATGGGGTGAAAAAGAATATAAAGTAGCACATTTGTCAATAACATATTCCTTTTTAGTGTGCTCCTTCCATCGTTTCTGTGTAATCCCTCAGTCGTTCAGGTCGGTTCTATTGCAGAAGAAAATTGAATTCTATCAACTGGACAAAAGTTGTGAATACATTTCACCACTCATCCAAATAGCTTCTTCAGTTCTGACAGAGTTCTGGTAAGTCACTGCCTTATATCTGTCTGAATGGAGGAGCTAACAGACCAGTGGTGGAGAAGTACAGATACCAGGGCAAAAAATACTCAAGGAAAGTAAAAGCATCACATGAAAAAGTATTAAAGTTCAAAAAAGTATTAAAGTACCTGTTTAAAATGTACTTAAGGAGTCAAAAGTAAGTATTTCACACATATTTTTTAGGTTTCATGAGGCTTCAAATGTAGTAATTTTGATAAAGATTGCTGATGTGCTGAATTTTGTTCAGCAGAAACAACTGAATCAATTGTTTTTTGTTTTTGTCTTTATCTATATTTTTGTTTGCTCAAATTATGAACGTGTGAAAAATAAACCCTCAGCCTTTTCAGCAGGTCTCAAAGAGGTCTTTTGTCCCGGTGTGATGTGGACACAAATGGGGCCGAAGTGCTCGGTGCAGAGAGAGTATGGATCGATGGAGCCGTGGAGCTGCAGGCTACAGGATGATGACAGGGGAGGTCAGAGAGGCTGCTGACCTGTGAGGATTCTGACCACTGTGATAAAACTACAGAGAGACAAACTGAACAAGTACAGCACAAGTACAAGATAAGACCATGCCCAGCGGGTGACACTATGAGCACTCAGTCAAAATGGAGGAAAGTCTGGAAATGAGGATCAGTTGTTTTATGCACTATGGACCCAAGGGGAAAGGTATATGTCCCAACTGCATGGTTATGTTATTACTTTGCCTTCATACAAAATGTTGTGTAAAGTAGACCGATATGGGTTCTTCCAAGGCCGATGCCGATACCAATTGTTTAGAATCTATAGAAGCCGATGGTTGATAAGCTCTGCCGATATCTTTGGGCTGATTTGTAACATAGAGTTTGAATATTTTCCCCAAATGATATGATTTGAAATGACGACAAACTCATCCACAAACCTGTTTTACTACCAAGTGACTACAAGAGCTGTGTAGTCACATTTTGTGCAGTGTCCCCTTCGCACTAAAATGTTCAAATAAAGCACAATGCATATTCTTTAGGCATCTTGTTGGCCCAAACAAAACATCGGCCTCTTTAAAGAGATTTAAAGCCGATAGTTGGCACGCTAAAAAGGGCAAATATCGGCCCGTTATATCGGCCAACCCATATATTGGTCTGTCTCTATAGTGCAAGGTATAGTGTTTATAGAGCCAAATATGTTTGAGAGCTAAAAGATTCTGGGTTTAATTCCTGGACTAGACAGGGCTGTTTGGAGTTTTGCATGTTCTTCCTGTTCCTACATCCCAAAATACTTAGCACAAAATAGTGGTGTGCAGTTACAGCAGTTTAGGGCTAACCCTCCATCTGATCTATACTATCCAGTTGTTCAGTTTGTGAGTGAAACGACAACTATAAAACTCTAAAACAGCAACAAAGTCTTTTAAATCTTCCACATTCCTTTCTTCATTTTTGAGGCAGTTAATTTGATTTAACTCAAATGCCACCAAATGGTAAATGTGCTTTTCTACCTTCAAGGCACTCAAAGCGCTTTACATTAAAGAACCACTCACTCATTCACACACCAGTGTACACAGACGCTGGGAGTGAGGTGGGTTAAATGTCTTGCCCAAGGACACAACGACAGCATTCATCTGTGGGAGCTGTAATTGCGCCGCCAACCTGTGGGTCAGTGGACAAACACTCTCCCACACTGAGCTACTGTCGCCCCTGAAGTCTCCTACATTAACAATAACTGGATTCAGCAGTTTTTTAAATTATACTTTCATTAGCAACAGCAAAAGGTATTTCACGCAAGTATTTCCAATATGTTTCCTGACATCTCTCTACATTGACTAACTCATGCACTCTCCTCTCTGCTCTAGGCCTGTCTGTAATGCATCTGTATTCTACAGTCTCATGTAACATTTATATAGGCCTTGGCCAGTCCACTCCATTCTATTATATATCCTCTACTTTCTACAGTAAGGAAAAGGGCTCGTGTCTGTCCTCTATTCAATGTTACAAATGTAAAGTGTAAATGGAAGTTTGCCCTTTACCCATTCATCGGTGGCTTACATCTTAAAAGTGTTGTACTGGATTTTTCTTGCACAGTGCTGGAAGAAGTACTCAGTTTTGTTATTTAAGTAAAAGTACAGATACTGGAGCAAAATAAAAACAAATACTCAAGTAAAAGTAAAAGCATCACAAGTACCTGTTTAAAAATGTATTTAAAGAGTAAAAGTAAATAACTAAGTATTTTTGCACAGACTTGGAGGTCTTTTAACCTCCTGAGACCTGAACTCTTGCATGACGTGCTTTATTGATGTTTTCTCTTTGTTATTTGGGCTGACTGGAAGCTGATGAGTGTAAAAACAAAGAATTATCTATTATCTATTATTTTATATTATGAGAAAAAATATGTCTACATATGAGGACATTTGTTGTACGTTTTAATCATTTTGATAGAAACAATAAAGTCACATTTAAATAATGATTTGCAAAAACTATTTGTTAAGTGCCTGAACACAGCAACATTGTTCCTGAGTAAAAACAAAATGAGAAACAAGAATTGTGCCTCTTGGAACAATGTGTCTCATTTGAAGAGCTTCTAACAGGTGCAGGAGACATGAGCCTTTAACAAAGTCCATCTCTTCTGTCATCACTAAGTGGCAGTTTATTGACCTCATATGTGGACACCAGGACCTTGTAGAGATGTGGACAACCCGAAATGTGTTGTCCACATATGAGGACACAGGTCTCAGGAGGATAGGCTTTCAAATTTACTGATTTTGATGAAGATTTGTGCTGAATTTTGTTCAATAGAAACAATTGAATCAATCATTTTTTGTAGCTGTTTTTATTTGTATATTTTTGTTATGAACGTGCTAAGAATAAACCCCTCAGCCTTTTCAGCAGGTCTCAAACAATAATAAAAAATATTTTTACTTTTCATTCAAAAATGTAGTGGAGTAGGAAGTACAGATACCTGCTGTCCAATGTAGTGACATAAAAGTTAAAAGTTTCCACTTTAAAATGTACTTAAGTAGAGTACAGATACCTACATTTTTACATAAGTTCAGTATTTTACTACTTTTACTTTGTTATGTTCCAGCACTGGTCTTACATAATGAGGAAAACAGAACGAGTTCATTTCAAACAACTTGCAGTGGTCCAAAGTTATTCATTTTGAGCATCCTGATATTCACTGTGATGAGTTTCTAAGCGCGTTTCACAACTTTCAGAGGCCAGAAGTTTTGCCGTCACAGTAATGCTAACAGCAACTAGCATGCCAACATTACACCAGCACTACTTCCTGGTTTGCACAGTATAAAAACGCTTTATAATTAGATCCACACAGCACCCAGCAATCTCATTTTGACCATATAAGTGCCGCTTTTACAATATCTCTTGGCGATTTGTACTTTATACATAAAAAAAACTGGGTACAGCCCCTTTAATTGATTTACTGAGACATCCTGTTATGTCCTTTAGTTGGTCAAAATAAACTAGACTAAATCTTCTATGCATAATTTTGCCTATATAAGGTGGCAGTGGCGGCGGAGCAGGTAGTGTTCCAGTTAGGAGGTTGCCAATTATCACGAGTAGTTTATGGCAAAGGTCAAACAGTTAGAAGTAATTTAGAAGTTGCTAAAATAGACACATTAGATTTTTTCTGAAAATTCGTCTCCACCAAAACAGGCCGAGTTTCCATAAAAAGCACATGGAAATCTCAGCAGTGCAGCAAACTCTGAATGATAACAGTCATTTAAATATATTTAATAATGCAGTGTTAACTCTGGTGGAACAGGAGACGTGCCTGCTAAATGATCCATAAATCAGCAGGCTTTCCTCTCATCTCCTCTCCTTCTCTGTGGCCAGTCCAAGTAATGATGACATCCACAAAATAGCATCCTGCCTCCCCTGACCAAAACCCTAATTTAACATGGGCAAATAAGTCCGCACTACTTTGATGGCGAGAGCTCTGTCGGGTTGAGTTCGGAAAATACTGCTAATCTAGTGAGGGATTTAAGGTGAGGCACTGCAGGTGAACAGGAAGGAATCTTACATCTAGAGATATCAATTTGAAACTTCTTCTGTAGGTTATTATACAAGTACAAGACGTTTTTCATCATGTATTGCACATATTTGAGACAGGCACAGAGGAATAAGATAATCAGATAAGATTTTAAATTTCTGCAGTGCAAAGGCTGCAGCGGGATATGGCAGTGAAGAGACTGTGCACCACAAGCTAAAAGTTGTAAGTCCGCCGTTTCCTGTCTAGAATAAAACGAGTCTCGCTTTGAAACTCTAAAGTATTCAAAACATCAGAGCATTGCACTTCTACTTTAGATGCAAGTCAAAACTGTGTTATTTGTGAAATGTGGTGCAGTAGTTCAGATAAGTGCTTTTAATGCACAAAAGGCTGGCGATAAATGACACAGGAAGTAGAGTCTATCGCTCATCTGCAGCAGCTTGACCCCGATCCTCGCAGCGTGGATGTAAACAGACACACGTGAGGAACTACTTTTGCCTTTTTACTTTTGAGGAATGCTTCAAACTGGATTCATAGCGCTGCTTTGTGGACTGGGTGTCATTATTTGCAGAGGACACATTCTAATGGATAATATGGATGAGAATGCTGCAGTTTAAATTTACAACTTTACGAGAGGTGGGTAATAAAGTCGTCTTTAAATTATTTTCGCCATTTCCTGAGTTCGTATCTTGCGCCTCTGTGTCCGTCACTCCGTCTACCTCTGATGCTCTGTTTTATTGGCTGTTGCCGTGGTGATGTTTTGTGGCTACGAATTTACAATATGACAGAGCAGCTCGGAGTCACTCGGACTCCACACACACGAGGAGCACCGCGGCTTAACAATCGCACACGAGGATCCTAAATAGAGTCACACCTCCTCGAAGTCGAGGAGAAGCAAATCAGGTCTGAAATCAGGCAAATTACCCTGTGGGAAACTAGATCTTACTGAAAATTTAAATTTAGATCTGAAAAATGTAATCTTAGAAATAAATACATCAGACATGGAATTAGATCCAAACAAATCCTACAAGACTGGAAAGTTTGTGTGTGTGGGTGCTATAAAAAGTGATCTTTATGTCCCTAAGTGAGAAAATTGCAATCTTTGAAGTTATATCTATGGATACAAGCTGATTCAATGAAACAGAGAGAGTTTTGACTGTCGTGTTTCGCCTTAATAAGAACATAGAATGCGTGTAGGATTTGTGGAGGTCACAGAGGAGGCAGAAGGATGACTAGGTGTGAGCGGTGCAGAGGTGTGTGAAGGTAAGACAGGATTGATGGGACAGAGGTAAATTACTGTGAGCGCTCCCGGGTCGCTCCACTGTTGGGTGTGTATTTTACTCGAGGTGCAGTCCGACTCTCTCCGAAGTGAAAACCCACGCACCGTTTAACAAATGCTCATATTCAGGAGGTTAAGTCACAGCTTCCAGGTGGGTCTGACTTTACAGTGTGGAGACAGAGGTGAGGATGAGGCAAACCACACAAGGCATCACAGTTATTTAACTGTTTTGTCCGTAATGTTCCACAGTAGGGGATTAAAACTATCTCTGTTACATTTTTTTTTCAATTACAGTTGTTGCATTGTGGAACATGGATTCTTACTGTGAGCAGGCTTGTCTCTTTACAGATCTGACCTGTAACTTGGCTTGATAACATCACCTGCTTGTCTCCATGCAGATAGATAAGTTTAATACAATAACACTTTAAGTAATAAACACTCTATGGACATAAACAGCTAGAAGTATGAATGAAGTATTTGTGATTCTAATGTACTGTATTTAGAGTTTGTATAAAACGTTCAATACTTTTCTGAATAAGACACAGTACAGTCTGAATACTACATATCTGATCTCTTTCCCAGTCTGGCCCATGTCCAGTACGTACAGTGTGGTGCCCAAAGGCCTCAGCTCTTCTCAAGGTTACACCTGATGGGGGACAGCAGCACTCAGGCGACAGACGGCCTTGTGTGGACCCTGTTGTCTGGACCTTGGTTTTCTCGTACACTCTGGTCTAGTGAGTGAGTGTGACTGTACACAGCCAGCGCACTTGACTGGTGACACTGGTGACAAGTTGTTCAATCATCATTTTGTCTTGTCTATTTAAAAAAACGACTTCACACGGAACATCTGTACATAGCATAGCACACACAACTAGGTACAGGTACTACTATTGAATCTAACTGCTTCTACTACATCAAATGTTAATGTTAATACTAACCACCTTGGGGCTGTTACTATGGCGATGAACCAGTCAAAACAAAATATTCTTGCTATAAAATAATCTTTTGAATGGACAAAAGTCCTCAAAATGACACTTCCTCCCCTCCGTCCCCGTGTGAGATTTACTAGTGGCCTAAAAGTTAGATTTGTAAGATTCAGGCTAACTCTGCTCTGAGCCTGCACTAGCTTCTATCACTCTGATTGGTCAGAACTGATCACATGGCGGCGCTAGGCCAGTATTCAGGAAGCAATGCAGATTTTTGTGGCACAGGCTATTGAAAACAGCGCCATCTTTGGCTCATCTTCCAGATCTTATTACACTTCCATGGTTGAAGCCTATATTATCACTACCATTGCTAATTTATTTATGATTCTAGTAAAATTACCATATTTATGCAGTTCAGTTGCATTTACAATTAAGATAAACGGGTGAGATACAGCTACACTACAGAAGAAGCACAAGACTTAAAATTGACTTTAACAACACACATCAGATGAAAGGGATATAAAGGGCTTATGGTGCGTACAGAATGGCCCCCCACTGTGCCCAGCCTATATACTGGTGTACTGTGTGTGCGGATGGGAGGGGTAATCCAGATTGTGAAATACATTGTCAGCTATAAGCCCTCAGGAAAAGTCACTGTCCTCCGCATGACTCAGAGCAGCCTTATCCCGGGAGACGATCAGATTGTGAACATGACATTTGCAGGTTTTTGTCCACATAAGTCGTGAGTTGGCGAGTTGACTAAGCATTAGAAATCACAAAGAAATGCCAGGACAACATATGGTCTTCAGCTCTTTCAAATCTGCTGTTGTGTAACTGGACTTTGAATGGGGATTAGAGTTAAGAGTCTGGATTCTTACTTCACCGACAAAAAAGCTGCCAATGGACCTGTCGCACTGAGTAACTTCTGATGTACAGCCCGACACCTGCTCGTCTCCATGGAGATGTTGTTGCGGGGATATTCCACAGTATGGTATTAAATGTATATACACCCATGGAGAAGTTATTTTTTTATTTTCTTTTAGCAATAAAAACACCTGTATTTTAGATAAAAGTGTAATGTCATTGAGATTGCATATAACTACTACTACTCACTACTACTGCCTACTGCTGCCTACACTGGTACGCCAGTAATACTACTGCCGCTGCTGGTACCACTACTACTACTACCACTACTACTACTACTACCACTACCGCTACTACTACTACTGCTACTATTACTACTCCTACTACACCAGTACTCCACTACTACTACTATTACTGCTGCTACTACTCCTTACTACTATACATGTATTCCACTACTCCCTACTACGCCCTACTAATACACCTGCACTCCTAGTCCCTACTACTACACATGTACTCCACTACTCCCTACTACCCCCTACTACTATACCTGTACTCCACTACTCCCTACTACTCCACTACTACTACTATTACTACTACTACAACTTCTTCTACTGCTACTACTCCCACTGTTATATGTGTGTTTCATAATAGGAAACAGTGCTTCTTCTTTAGTTTTCTATTGTTAAGTGTTATATTTTGTCAGTGGTGATTAATCCTTGTTTTGTAAGTAAATTATACTTTGAGCAAATTCTCCCAAATGGTTTATGATAGTCCTAATCATGTGCTGTGAGTACAGACATGTTTTGGTCTAAACGACGGCGTCTGCGTTCAAAGCAGCCTAATGATCATTACAGGCTAAATCGCTCTGACACTCAGACTGTAATTGAAAAACTACATTTATGAGCATTTAATATGAATAAGAGACAAGCAGCAAATCAGCGGCGTGCGATGTTTTCTCTAATAAAACTGATTCATTCACGATGCACAATAACGTCTGCCTCTTTTTACAATGTGTTTAATCCTTCTACAAAAGTGTGTGTGCTGCCAAAATAATACATCACTCCATTTCAGATTCACCTGGTGTGTTTAAAGGTGCACTGTGCAACTTTTCTGTGCTATGAGCGTGGTCGCTGCTCCACAGACCTGACCTGTAGCTCAGCCCGGTGATGTCACCTGCTATTTTTCTATGGAGATCATAGACTGTGTAAAGTGACGGGAGTGTGACGTCACCCACAGCGTTCGACTCCAGTCAAATGAAGCAGAGTACTATACATTCCCATGACCTATTTCTTTGAAGTGTTACTGATAAAAATGCATCTTTTTGTTCTTCCTCTTGTTAGGTGTGTGAGTGGAGGTGTGCAGCAGCTTTCTCTGGTCCAGCATGACATTTTGTGCCTCACAGTCTCACCCAGCCAATGGAAAAACATCATAATCAACAGGAAGGCAGCTGAGGAGCTTTGTGCGTCTCACTGAAGAGGAGAGAAAACAGCATGCGCCTATGAAAGGAAACATTGCACAGTTGAATGTGAATGTGCACATCATGGCATCGCTTCAAACCGCCCTGGATAATGGCAGTGAGGACATGACAAAAGTGCAGATATAAGAGGAAGGGGAGGGGGCAGTCTGAAAGCATCTGCAGGTGGAGACCAGAGCAAACTGACGGTGTTTACATATGTGCACTAACCAGAGTGGATGGCATTGAGTTTTTATGGGAATTTCAGATCAGAGAGATGTTTTTGCGTACGGTACCTATGCCTTGCTCAAATTTCTAAATAGGGCCATAAATACATACATATGCGTAATTGTATAACATGAATAATATGAACTCAATATGAATATTACATTTAACACTCCTGTACTAATGGTACACATATTTTTGTTTACATATAGAGGAATCACAACACAAATGCAAATACATATGTTGTTCAAAAGCTGGCCTCAGCAACATTTGAGTTAATACATTACTATTTAGCCTTTCAATAGACTGCTCTGATTGTTAAAGGTGTATCATGTAACTTTTTTGAAGGGTCTGCCACCTGCTTGTCTCCATGGCGATGTTATTGCTTTGCCTGGAATATTCCACAGCATAGTAGTAAACGTATCTATCTTGCAATTACTCAGTTACACATGGTTGTAATGCTTGAACACCATACTTTCTAACTGAGTGGGACTGCCTCTCCAGAGATCTGACCTGTAACTTAACCAGATGGCATCAACTGCTTGCGACCATGGAGACTGACACGTTTAATGCCAAACTCTCAAACAAGTCTTGAAATGTAGACCAAAAAAAATGTAGAAAATCCAAACAAAAAACATATAGTTCACATTCACAACCATTTTGCTTTGCGTTTGTCCTCTTAACTGTTCATTTTAAACTACCACCAGTGCTAAACTATTACATGTGCTGCAGAAATCAGAATATGCCATTTTAAAAACCCACCACTGCACACGCTCAGATACAGTACAGCAACGCAAAAGTCAAGACCCTTCGAGGGAGGGGGGAAAAAAGCGTAGCCTATTTCCATCTTTGCACAGGCTCTAGTTTCATTAGCGTGTGCAGTCTGTGGCCTCTGCTTGTAAACCAGATGTGATGTGAGTACAGGGCTACAGTTCAGCGTATTCGCCTTTTCAATGATGGATGCTTTAATTGGCGTAAATGGGGCCAGTGATGTGAAGGTGGAGAAGAATGGAGCGGAATGCAAATGGGACGCCAATTACCTTTAATGAACACGTATCCCTGTTTTAAAGCCAACGCTCGGCCTCTTCTCTGTAATGAGGGATAGAGAGGGAGCAGGACTGTCAGGAGAAAAATAATATAGTTTAATACAGCGGCAGGACCAAAGCAGTAGTGTATGTTTAGTAGGGACGCAACGATACTGTGTTCCCACGATTTGATACATGGGTCACAATACCGATTCGATTTCGATACGTTTTGGTGCAGAAAAAAAAACAAAAAACACTCACTTTCTTCAAAACTCAGAAACTATATTGTTTTCTGAGTAAAACTGATCAGATAGAGTCTGAAAAAGAGATTGTGCATGTGAATTACAAGCGCATTCGATTAATACAAAGTCAAAAGCAGTTTAAGAACATTTAAAGGTTCATATTTTTGTCATTCCTGGGTCTATCAACTCAAAATAAAAAGTGACTGAAAGCTAAACCCCACCACTGTCTGTTATCACTCTTGAGCTGTAAGCCTCTTTTGAGCTGTTTCCCTTCAGGACCAAAATAAATGACAACACAGCACGTATATAACACGTGTATCGTATCGTGAAACCTGTATCGAACGATTTGATATTATTTCGAATATTGTTGCATCCCTAATTTTTACCACTGATTGCTACCCGTTCTTACACGATACACATTCTGAAGTGTCTTGCCCAAGGACAAAGCAACAGTACATCGTAGCTGGGATTGCACCGCTAACAGGCTTGTCACGATAACAAATTTTGAAGTTCGATATATTGCTGAAGTAAATATAGATGATAAACGATAACACTGAAACTAATTTATGCCACTGACACAACAACCCAAGAGCAGATTTAAGCCACAAAAACTATTCTAAATCTACAATATTGTTAAAAAATCATGACCAATAAATAAACAGCAGAATGAAACACTTTAGTACTTAGTTTACGTCTGTAATGAGGCATAGAAGTTATGAATTCAACCTTTTACGGCTCAAATCTTATATATCCAAAACAATAACAAAACATTTCACAAAGAAAAAATACACACGATAAATACTGACCCCCAAAAAATATTGTTCCAGTCTCATAAACTGAACGATAAGTCGATAGTTATCATCGTGACAAGGCTAACCGCTAACCCTCTAAGAATTAGACTTAACTAAAACTAATGAACTAATAGCCTAGAGCTGAGCCCACCCAGTACAATGTTAGCACTGTTTCTATGATGTAGATGCTCCCATAGCTGTCATTATACGTTTGACCAGTATGTACAGTACCACACACCATTGTCTGTCTTCATTAGGGCCACATGGGGCGGAAGGTTCCTCGCTTGGCTCATTCTGCGAAATCAATTAGCGTTTCTTGCTAACGATGCTGCTGAGGAGAGGAGCAGAGGGGATACAGCCTTTTAAAGTGTCAGAGGCTTTGACGTGCCTGGGATGAAACCTCACGTGAAGCCAGATGGAGAGATGTAGAGGATCAAAGGCCCGGGCTGTAAATATAAAAGGAGGTGAGGATGAAATGCCCAGTGGCGTCATGGTGTCGGTGGCTTATGATGAGGATGACGGTCGTAATAGAGATCTACAAATGTTTAAAATACCTCCACGGAGCTGTGTCGATTCAACCAAAAAAGAAAAGTGCAAAGAAAGGAGGAGATTTGAGCAAAGACTGTATATATAAATGGACATGGCTAACCTGCTAGCCGCCACGTTCCAAATAGGAAGTGAGCATGGGCGTGCGTCCGGCTTCATCAGCTCCGATTCACTTTCTTTGAAAAACTGTCGCCCCTCTCTCCGTAACTGCTGCTGTCAGGCTCGTCATTTTGGTCTTAAAATGTTCATATTGACCCCTACATGATTATTTTGCTATTGTGTCTGTAACTCAAAACATCAACATTAATAAGAGACAAATTAGGCGCCTTCTTTCCCCGAGGTTGCTCCCACTAGCGTGACATTGCATTGCTAAACACTCGCTCCCTACTAAACCTTCAACAGTCTCGCTCCGGATTGGCTCTTTGGTTGCTATGATACTCGCGGTCAGAGTTCCTAATATGGAACTTGGCTCCAAATTCGCCCTTGTAACTGCTGTAGCCTCGACGAGCTTCATGTGACGGAAGCCGGACGCTAAGGGTGACATCACACTCCCTTAGTCCACTTCTTTATACAGTCTATGGACCTAAGAATACCAAATTTTAAGAGTTCTGAGTCAGTAATGATTATAGTAATCGTTATTGTAGGCAGTTCAAGTAATCCGTGGGTTTTTAGAGTGATTAAAAATTCAGCACCGTTGCCATTGAAATTCATAATTCAAAACAAAATATTATAGCTATTGAATGGTGAATAGTCCTGAACACATGAAAAGAATTGGTACTAATATTTGGTTTTCAGGTGGCTGTGGCTCAGAGGTTAGAGTGTTTGAACATAAACTGGTTGGTATTTCAATCACAGCTCGTTGTGCCCTTGGGCAAAACCCTTCACCCACCTCGTCAAATATGAATGTGTCTGTATAGCTGTAGCAGTGGTTTTGGCATTATTTTCAATTCTGGCTTTGAACCGAAAATAAAAATGTGTGAAGAAAGAAGGAATAACAGCTCATCAGATTATTCCAGGGAGAACTAAATGTTTGAGAAAGTGCAGCGGGGGAAGCATTAAACCGTTACACGAAAAGCTCACCAGGGAACACAGCAGACTTTGGCTAATCTAAGACTTCCTGCTGCCCTGCTATACTGAGATCCTCCTCCTCCTCTCCGAAGCAGCCAAGCAAGGAGAGGAAAGAAGAGAGGGAAGAAGAGAGGAGAGAAGAGAGTAAAGGAGACCAGTGGGGAGATTTGAGTCAGGAGGTGAGGAGGTGAAGAGCGTGTCCCTCCTCTTCCTCACCTTGAACCATGCAGGGGACTGCTTCTTGATCAATGTTTCATCACTGTCTCCTGGTGCTCTTCCTCCCCAGACCTTCACTACACCTCCACCTCCTCCCCCGTCTTTGCAGATAGCCTCAGTTCTCTCTGAATCAGACCAGATAAGTTTCAGTGATTCATATGAAAAGACTAATATTAGCTTGTTGCTTCCCACAATTGACTTATTACAGTGTAAATCTATAGGGCGTCTGTAACTCTGAACTAAATGTTGTCCTACAGGAGTGAAGAAGCTAGTAGTGCATTCTAGTCTCACGCTAACACCAAATAAATGAGACTCAGAATAGACGCTGTGAGGTAGATACTTGGTTACGGCCACCCTGGAACGGAGAAAGTAAATGGAAAGTAGCTCCAAATTTAGAAAACATAGCACTCCCAAGATTGAAATTGTGATCGAAATTGATTGACAGCACATAGACGTCACCATGGTAACAGTAGCTGACCCATACGAGGATGAGGCAGATCCACCCACTCCCATGTCCAGGCGTGCGGAATAATAAGAAAGCGAATTGTGATGTGATGATGCAGGCTTAAAATAAATACGCAGAAAAGTAACAAAAATAATATAAACTTGAACTTTTTGTTTCAATAATTTATGAGTATTGATTGTTGGGTTTCTGTTTTTAGGATGCAGTGTACAGTAAGAGTCTTAAATCCATGGGTTTCAGAATGATGAAACGTTAGGACCGTTTCCATAGCGATTAACAACTGAAAACAAACTATTATATATTTTGAATGGTCAACCGTCCTCAAAATGGCACCATGTCACAGGAAGCTGAAACCCATCAACTGAGAAAACATGTGCTTTAGTGGTTTAATGGTTGTTTTTACTTCATTCATAAATAATGTTAAATTGTATATTTAAATGTAAGAATGGGACAAGATCTCATGCCACAAGGTCTCGCGAGACAAAAGATTGTGCACACAGAAAAAGTTGCGCTACAGTGACAGCAACAAAATACTAAATCAAGTAAATAAAAGTGGTCAGGCCAAAATAGTGAACTGAAACATACAATCTATATACTATAAATAATGTCAAAACCTCATCTTGTCTCATTCTCGTGGACCCAATCTCGTGTCTCCTCTTGTGGATATTGTGTCTTGTTCCACCCCTAAACAAAGAAAAAGTAGTAAAGTACTATACTTAAGTACAAATTTTATGTATCTGTACTTTACTTAAGTACATTTTAATACATTTGGATACTTTTTACTTTTACTTCATTACATCTGAGAGAAGTTATCTGCACTTTCAACACTAATACTTTTTTTAACAGGACTGAAAAGTAAACGTTTTTTTTAATAGTTTGAGACCTGCTAAAAAGCCTGAGGGGTTTATTTCGATCAAGTTCACAGTTTGAGCAAACACAAATACACAAATAAAAACAGCAAGAAAAAAACCCAATCATTTCAATTGTTTCTACTGAACAAAATTCAGCACAAATCTTTATCAAAGTCAATACATTTGAAGCTTTAAGACCTTAAAATATGTGCAAAATACTTTTTACTCTTTAAGTACATTTTTTACAGGTACTTTAATACTTTTACTTGAGAAGATTTACTTTTTACTTTTAAGTACATTTTTTACAGGTACTTTAATACTTTTACTTGAGAAGATTTTTTCATGTGATACTTTTACTTTGAGTATTTTTTGCCCTGGTATCTGTACTTTTACTTTAGTAACAAAATTGAGTACTTCTTCCACCACTGTTTAGATGTAACATAAATATAGCAGAAAAGCTATATCTTCAAATAGTTCTTTTAAAAAACTTGTTTACACCATTATCTTAACATGATCCTGGTTCTTCTGCACTTGTGTTTGAACATGCTCGATGGCTCCTCATGGAATCAGCGATCTTGGTCGTATTTACTCTACAAAACCTTCCAAAGTGTCTCTGCTGGAGGAGATGAAGATGTATGGAACCCTCTGGGAGATCTTCACAAGCCAGCGGCATTAATAATGAACGGAACAGCCCAGTGCACATGTATACAGTGTGTAAGGGCAGCACGTGTAGCAAAGTAATGAACCTTTAAATGGGCAAAACACATAACAGCTCACTCAGACTGGAGCAGCGGCTCTCATCCATCATGTTCTACACAGAATATGTTCACTGTTGCGTGGACATTCAAATGAGCAATAGTGACATGTCAACTGTATGTACATGGGCTTGAAAGGCTCCGACTAACCATCTGTCTGAGGCTAAACATTCGTTGCCAGATCTAACGCTTTGAGCAACTCCCTTGTAGTTTTTGAATAAATCTGTTGTTGTTTTTACTACTGCGGTTATGAGGCGGTGGGTCAACCAGCTCGTCTCCATGGAGATGTTATCGCTTTGCCTGTTTGTTTCGCAGAATGCCATTACACATGTATCCCTGCTGTGAGCGGGCTTGCCTCTTCACAGATCTGACTTGTTGCATGGCCTGGTGGCGTCAGGTGCTTGCCTCCATGAAGATGGATGCGTTTAATACGATTTTAATGCCATACTGTGGAACATTCAAGGCAAAGTCACAATAGCATTGGAGAAAATATGTAAGAAGAGGTCAACAGTGTCTTGTAGATATGAGGTACAAACTCTCCACTGTGGAAGTGCGAGGGATCATGAGGCAAATATTCATAACGTTTTCTACGTCTAATCCTGTTATAGGAGCTGTCAAAGGGTCATTCAAACCCTTTTACACCCAAAAAGTACAAACAGTTGGGAATGAATAATGAAACCACTTTTGAAGCTATTGTGAAAAAAAAATTTCACCTTAGTTTCTTTTTATACTGACAGAGAAATGAGAAATGACATGATGAAAGTTCATCATGTCCTTGTTAAGAATGAGATGTAACCTTTAAAGATAAACTGGCAGCATCTTAAAGGGTCTGAACCCCAGATAAACAGGCTGCCATTGTGTAATTGAGCAAAAAACAGGAAACAAACAAACAAACAAAAAACATCATATGTAACTGCCACCTACTTGTCTCCGTTTAGATGTTCCACAATATGTGTAATCCCTCAGTCGTCCAGGTCTGATCCACAGCAAAAGAAAATTCTATTCTGTCAACTGGACAAAAGTTTTAGGGTGAAGTCCAAGAGGCTTCTTCAGTTGTGGTATTATATCATATTAGAAATTCCAACTGCAAGTATCATAGCAACCAAAAAGCCAATCCGAAACGAGGCTGTTGAAGGTAACATCCCTTCCCGCCAACACCACTGGTTTAGCAGGGAGCGGGCACTTAGCAACACTGTCAATCAAACCTGTTGCTAACGCTAGTGGGAGCGACCTTGGGGAAAGAAAGCGTCTGATTTGCCTGTTATTAATGTTCATATCTTGAGTTCTGGACACAATAGCGAAATAAAAATACAAGGATCACATAGAGCCGGGTTAATAGAACATTTTAAGATCAAAATGACGAGTCTGGCGGCTGCAGTTATGGAGAGAGTCAGAGTTGAAGGAGCCGGAAGCGCGCCCATGCTCGCTTCCTATTTGTACCGAGACAGTTAGCGGGTTAGCTATGTCCATTTATATGTACAGTCTATGTTGACAACACAAGAAGCTAAGCACTTTTGTCAAGGGGGACGTTAGTTGTTAGCAGGTGAAGTGAAACCCATTTGGACAGACTGTTAGCCACTGTAGCACTAGCGCTAGTGTCAGGAAGCGTTGTGTCTCTGGTTAGAAGGAGATGTCGGGCCGATGCCACTGTGCGGACAGCTGTGTAAAGCCCTCACCCGCCTCACACTCCCTCCACCTCTGCGCCGCCTTATGAGCACGGATCAGAGCCCACGGTAACAAGGATCCAGACCGGAGACAGGGCACAGAGATCACAGCTCCACACAACGAGGAGAGGAAAGAGACAAAGGGAAGGAGAGAGGGGGAGACGAGGGGAAGAAGGAGAGAGGAGGGGAGAGAGAGAAGGGGAAAGGAAGAGTGAGGGGGAGAGAGAGAGGGGAGAGGAGGGGGAGGAGGAGAGAGGAGGGGAGAGGAGGGGAAGAAGAAGAGAGGAGCGAAGAGAAAGAGGGCAGAAAGATCACATTTCCAAATGAAGGGGAGAGGAGGAGAGAGAGGGGAGAGGAGAGGGAGAAGAGAGAAGGGGAAAGGAAGAGAGAGGGGGAGAGAGGGGGGAGAGGAGGGGGAAAAGAAGAGAGTAGGGGAGAGAGAGAAGAGAAGGGAGAGGAGGAGATTGGGGAGAAAGATCACATCTCCAAAGAAGGGTAGAGGAGAAGAGAGGAGGACAGAGAGAGGGGAGAGGAGGGGAGAACAAAGAGAGGAGGGGAGAGAGAGAAGAGAAGGAGAAAGGAGGAGAGAGGGGGAGAGAGAAGGGGAAAGGATGGGAAGAAGAAGAGAGGAGGGGAGAGAGAGAAGGGGAAAGGAAGAGTGAGGGGGAGAGAGAGAGGGGAGAGGAGGGGAAGAAGGAGAGAGGAGGGGAGAGGAGGGGAAGAAGAAGAGAGGAGCGAAGAGAAAGAGGGCAGAAAGATCACATTTCCAAATGAAGGGGAGAGGAGGAGAGAGAGGGGAGAGGAGAG
Source organism: Periophthalmodon schlosseri (assembly GCA_000787095.1). NCBI lineage: Eukaryota > Metazoa > Chordata > Actinopteri > Gobiiformes > Gobiidae > Periophthalmodon > Periophthalmodon schlosseri. Next base: position 39,089 of record KN484608.1, read on the forward strand.
GAAGAAGAAGAGAGGAGGGGAGAGAGAGAAGAGAAGAGAGAGAAGAAGAGAGGGGAAGGAGACAAGGGGAAGGGAGGAGAGAAGAGAGAGGAGAGAAGAGAGGAGACAAGAAGGGAAATAATGGATAGATGAGAAAATAGCAAATAAAAGGTAGAAAGAAGGGACGAGAGAAAGCAGAAGAAAGAGAGAGAAGGAGGTAAAGAGGGAAGGTGGGTGTGGAGAGAGGGGGAGAGAGAAGGGGAAAGGATGGGAAGAAGAAGAGAGGAGGTGAGAGAGAGAAGATAAGGGGAAAGGAGGAGAGAAGGGGAGAGAGAGTGTGGAGAGGAGGGAAAGAACAAGAGAGGAGGGGAGAGGAGGGGAAGAAGGAGAGAGGAGGGGAGAGAGAGAAGAGAGAAGGGGAAGGGAGGAGAGAGGGGAGAGAGAAGAGAGAAGGGGAAAGGAAGAGAGAGGGGGAGAGAGGGGGGAGAGGAGGGGGGAAAGAAGAGAGGGGAAAGGAAGAGAGAGGGGGAGAGAGGGGGGAGAGGAGGGGGAAAAGAAGAGAGTAGGGGAGAGAGAGAAGAGAAGGGAGAGGAGGAGATTGGGGAGAAAGATCACATCTCCAAAGAAGGGTAGAGGAGAAGAGAGGAGGACAGAGAGAGGGGAGAGGAGGGGAGAACAAAGAGAGGAGGGGAGAGAGAGAAGAGAAGGAGAAAGGAGGAGAGAGGGGGAGAGAGAAGGGGAAAGGATGGGAAGAAGAAGAGAGGAGGTGAGAGAGAGAAGATAAGGGGAAAGGAGGAGAGAAGGGGAGAGAGAGTGTGGAGAGGAGGGAAAGAACAAGAGAGGAGGGGAGAGGAGGGGAAGAAGAAGAGAGGAGCGGAGAGAAAGAGGGCAGAAAGATCACATTTCCAAATGAAGGGGAGAGGAGGAGAGAGAGGGGAGAGGAGAGGAAGAAGAAGAGAGGAGGGGAGAGAGAGAAGAGAAGAGAGAGAAGAAGAGAGGGGAAGGAGACAAGGGGAAGGGAGGAGAGAAGACAGAGGAGAGAAGAGAGGAGACAAGAAGGGAAATAATGGATAGATGAGAAAATAGCAAATAAAAGGTAGAAAGAAGGGACGAGAGAAAGCAGAAGAAAGAGAGAGAAGGAGGTAAAGAGGGAAGGTGGGTGTGGGAAAGAGAGGAGGAAGTGGAAAGTTAATGAGGGAAAAGATGAGAGGAGAGGAGAATGGGAGACAGCAGAACATAGAAGAGAGCATAGAGGAGAGATGGAAGAGAAGAAATGGATGAGAGGAGAGAAAAGAGAGGGATAAGGGAGTAAGAGAACAGGAAAGACAGCAGGTAGAAGAGAGGGGAGAATGATAAGAATGGAAAAGAGGAGAAGAGAAAGGGAGAGGGGAAAGAGGGAGAAGAGAAGTAAGAGGAGAAGAAGGAGAAGGGAAGAGGAATGAGTGAGGAGTATGGACAGAGTAGCAGGAACAAGAGAAGAGGAAACAAAGGGATAGAGGAGAAAAAAGGGAGGAAAAATGGAGAAGAGGGAAATGAGGGGGTGAGAATGAGGGAGAGGAGGCATGAGATAATAACAGAAATGAAAGAGAGAGCAGAGTGGTTGAGAGGGAGGAGAGGTGAACGACACAGAGGAGAGAGAGGAGAGAGGAAGTGAGTGAAGAGAGGATGGAGGTGAAAAGGGAGGCAGGAGAGAGCAGAAAGGAGAGAGAGGAGGTGTGGCATTAAATGGGAGCGGTGCAGTGGAGCGTGTCTGAACATGCAGGATCACCTGGATGACTCCTAATGGGCGAGCCTCGGATCAGGCCGGTGTGACTGAGGTCCAGAGGATTATGGGAGAAAGGATTTGAGCCGCAGAGATGGAAGCAGCCAAGAGTGAACGTGGAATAAGTGCTCTCATACAATGGCATTATGTCCGCGTTTATTTCACTCTTTTTCTCCGGTGACTGTAGCTGCAGGTCTCTGAGAGTGTTTTTAGGGCCGGTGACTGATACGGAGCTTTACTCAGGCTATTTTAATCACGTTTTTAAGATATATTTGTCTGTCATTGAAGCACAAAGAAGCTACTGCAAAACGTCTACACATTATTCTTGTAAGTGATTTTTCCCATGGAGTGTTGATACTATGCAGCTGATGATCATCAACATTCCCTGGGGGTGTGATGCTAATTGTTGGCACTGCTCTGTCAGAAGTTCTATTAGACTTAAAATTTAATCTTTATTTTAACACATCTAAGCAGAATGAGCAGGTGAGATAATTTGCACATAAAATTACAGTCACATGCTAGCTCACATTAGCATTAGCCAACAGTTTTTCAGTTAGCCGCTCTCACCTTTTTGTTGAAAATCAAACACCTACACGGGACCACGAACACTGGCATTCATGACAGGCTCCTGAAAATGTGCAGTTTAAATGTATTTTCTATCTTAAAACACAGTGTTTTGTTGACAGCGTTTACCAGTTTGTGCATTGTGTCTCCATGGTAACTGCTGAACATTCCTCCATAGACATAGGTAGAAAACCCCCAGCGTGATGTCACTGCAAAGTATCAGTATCGTAAAATTTGGATTTAGCCTTCGTGACTTTGTGAGCGCGGCTTGTTTCAGGACCACCTTAGCGGGTGGATTTTTCAACTAACGCTACATCTGCAATCATAAAAAAAAATCTGCTGAAATAAAAAATAAATGATACATAATACAGATCCTCTTAGTGTCACAAAACTAACAGTATTTGCCATTCAAACCTTGCAATACCAAGCTGCTGTTTCGAACGTCTATTAAAATTAGCTTTGATTAAATAACACTGCTGCTGGGAGTAGAGTTTTTGACAGAAAAGTAAATCAAATAACTGTCCACATGTGTATCACTGGAGGAACAACAGCAGTATAAGTAGTAGTAGTAGTAGTAGTAGTAGTTGTTGTAGTAGTTGCAGCCAGATTTTATTAGTTTATTTTTTCAAGTAGTCTTAATATTTTGTATATGCTTTATCTATACATGTTATAATGGATTTGCCCTCTCATTTGCCCTGTGCTGTCGTATTTAGAGTGATTCAGACATGTTGGAGTCACCTATAGTCAGGGAGGCTGCAGACTTGTTTCAAAATCAGCTCTTTTTGAATCAATACTTAAAATGTCCAAAATGCAACATAATCAAACATCCACAGGCGTCATAGATTTTAAATATTCACTGTAAAAAATGCACATAATGATTTTGAATATTTGTATGAACTAAAGGAAACCATAGACTGAATAACGAAGTGGACTAAAGGAGTGTGATGTTGCCCATAGCGTTCGGGCTAAAGTCAAATGAAGCTCATCAAGGCTAGAGCAGTTCTACGGGCGAATTTGGAGCTGAGTTTCATATTAGGAATTCTGACCGCGAGTATCTTAGCAACCAGAGAGCCAATCTGGAGCGAGGCTGTTGAAGGTAACGCCCCTTCCCCCCAGCACCTCTGGTTTAGCAGGGAGCAAGCGCTTAGCAACGCTGTCAATCAAACCTGTTGCTAATGCTAGCGGGAGTGACCTCGGGGAAAGGCGGCGCCGGATTTGTCTGTTATTAATGTTCATATGTTGAGCAGGTTAATACGAACATTTTAAGATCAAAATAACGAGCCTGACAGTAGCAGTTACAGAGAGAGAGGCGACAGTTTTCTAATGTAAAGTGAACTGGTGCCAGAGTGAATGGAGCTGGAAGAGCACCCAGGATCACGTCCTATTTGGAACATGGCGGCTAGCAGGTTAGCTCTGTCCATTTATATATACAGTGTGTGTAGGAAACGTAATAAATTAGAAATGGTGAGTTTTGAGTGTATTTTACTGCTAATGTTAATGATGAACTAATCTAATCTATAATGTAATTGTAATGAAATGTGTTTTTAATGTGTGTTCACTTCCTCAGGGACTGCAAATGGAAAGTAGCAGTAGCTAAATCTGGTACAAATCATCTTTTCTTTTGTAAGATTAATGAATTTGTACACGGTCCCTGACAGATATGAAAGAAAGAGATAAAGAAAAGCGGGCAGAAGCATATGTCTTCTTCGAGCACAGATCTGAGTAAAAGCATGCGAAACCAAAAAATGCTGAAAACGAAACAAAACTGTTCCATATGCAGCTATTATTACAAAGATAAATTAGATGAGAAAATACGAGTGTTTAATAACCAATAAGTTTGTACCTCTTATTTTCACTTTCACTTTGTTTACAAGTATTTATCTCAAAGTGTTTTCCAAATCACTAATCTCTCCGGATCGCTCCATATGTTCCTGTCTGGGTAAAGCACTTGAAGCTGGCAGTGGGTGACTTACGAGCCTCTCCTGCCTCTGTCCTCGATCCAGCGATTGCATAATTCACCGTATAACAGCCAACATGGCAAATTGATGTTGGATGAAATGTAACCACCATTATTGCTGCGGAGAGAATAAGAAATAATACAAACGGAGCTGGGGGAGTTCCTGGTGCCCGTATACGCCAAGGAACGCACTCACTCACGCGGTCCAGACAAGGCACGCGACAGCCCCCATAAAGCCTCCTCCGCCCCCCTCATCTATCACAGCACGAGGCATGTCGCTGTCCGGATGTGGTCCAGTTTGCATTTTTGGTGGTTTCTGCATTTGCCGTAGCTTAGTGTTGGCATTCAATATACACAAGTTTAAATGCAGAGAGCACAACTGTCAACAACGTCTGTTCATTTTAGTCGCGGGTAGTGAGACAAAATCATTAAGGAGTGGTTCCAGCAGCCATTTTGAGACCAAAGAGACCACTTTTTCAATCCCAAATGCAAAACACAAATCCACATACAACAAATCGTTTGCTTAAAAATAAAAACATTGCTTTGCGGGATAATGGAGAGACCACTGGCCCTTGAGAAAGTGTTAGTTTTTCAAGATGTAACTGTGATAAGGATTAGTATTGTAGTTCGAAATGCAGTATACAAAACACAATTTGCAGTATTTAATATTTTGAAGCAGCTGCACAAAATACACAGGTACATGTAATTTAAAGGTAATTTTGGGAACTGAACTAATGCAGATTGTATAGAATCATTTCCAGTGGTGGAATGCAACAAAGTAGAGCAGTATTGTACTTTTTACTTTTACTTCACTACATTTGAGAGCAGGTATCTGTACTTTTGACTCCACTACATTTTTGAACAGGACTGAAAAATAAAGTATATTTTATTCTTGTTTGAGACCTGTTGAAAAGGCTGAGGGGTTTATTTTTTAAAATGTTCCGAGTTTGAGCAAATAAAAAAATATACAAATAAAAACTCAAACTCAAAACTCAAAATCACTACATTTGGCGCTTTTTTAGATCTGAAAATCTGTGCAAATTACTCTTTAAGTAAATTTTCAAACGGGTACTACTTTTACTCAAGTAGATTTTTTCATGTGATACTTTTACTTGAGTTTTTTTTTGCTCCGGTATCTGTACTTTTACTTAAGTAACAAAAGCGAGTACTTCTTCCACCACTGATCATTTCTTGACCAAAGTCTTTCGTCTCCAGGCAAAGAAGTGGAACAGTACAGCGTTTGCCTTATTTATCTCCATGGGGACAAGCAGGTGACACCACTAGGTCAAGTTACAGGTCAGAGCTGTGGAGCGGCAACCCCACTTACAGTAAGAATGCATTTTTGAAAGTATTTAATTAGCATTTAGTTAGTTAATTAATTATCAGTAATAGCACATGTAATTCAACAAATGCCAAATGGATAACACTATGAATTGTGTAAGCAAAGCAACATGGAAACAAGCCGAAAAGTTACGTAGTGCACCTTTAACATTTGTTTTTGTTGTTGTTCTCTTTAAAAGCCGGCTGTATCGCTTGAAGGCAGCATCACGCCTCTAAATGTTATTGATAGGGGTTTGACCTCCTGAAAACCCTGGTACACTCGAGGCTTGACTCAATAGCACAATCCACTGCACGGCTTATCTAGATTGGATGTCATCTGGAGCCCATCCGAGCCCTGGTTTGTTCAGTTTGCTGTGCAGAGGACAGGGTCAGAGCAGAGGAAAGATGGCCGCTCCGCCTCATCGTCTGCGTTCTTACCAGAGCTTTATTTTGTCTTTGAGAATGGTTGCGTCCATTACCTCGCCCTGATAGGATCTGCTCTTATTGGTGGCTTTGACCTCCCAGGTTATCGAACCATAATCCATCCCCACAGCAGCATGGCTA
>KN484608.1:45328-63500 GCA_000787095.1 Periophthalmodon schlosseri
AAGTGATGGGTTTTGATAAGAAGAACCAATTTGCCCTCCTTTGAAAGCTCAATAATGAATAGAAGATTTTGTCTGAAAAATACTATTTAGTTAAAGGTGCACTCTGTTACTTTTCTGGTTGAGGGTACACCACCTGTTTGTCTCCATGGAGATGTTATTAGTTTGCAATAAATGTTCTACGATATTGCATTAAATGTTTCTCCATGGCGACAAGCAGAAGATGCCACCAGGCCAAGTTACAGGTCAGGTCTGTGGAGAGGCAACTCCTCTCTCTGTAAAAAGATGAATGTAAGGCAACTTTTTTAGCATAATTCACACGCAAACTAATTCAAAGTGTTTTACAGAACAAGAAAGACATTAAAATCACAATACAACGAATCAAAACATAAATAATCATCATAAAATTAAACTAAAACTAAACATTAAAAGAGAAGAGTGCAGAATAAAAACCTTTCAGTCATACGCACAGCTAAACACAACCGTTTAGAGCCTGGATTTAAACATTGTCAAAGTAGAGGCCTGTCTGCATAAAACTGAAACGCTGATTTAATACGATACAGTGGGACATTCCAGGAAAAGCAATAACATCTCCATGGAGACGTGCAGTATGCAGTTATATCAATAAACGATATGCAACAAATTGTCTTCTAAACTAATGATGACTCAGTTCCAAGTGAAATCTAGAAAATTATAACCGCAACTGTTTCACCACCACCACTCCTGCTAATTCTACTGCTGCTTCTCCTGCTAACACTGCATAATGAAGCTAAGGGGGGCTTTATTTGAAACAACAAACTCTGGAAAACTAGTGATTTAGCAAATGTTTGTAATTTTATTTGGAAATAAAAATGCATCGCTTTGTAGGGTCTAATCTAACCAGGAGGCTGTTAGATTTGGTTCGTTGTTGTTGTTTATTGGAGTGTTTCAGTGCTGTGTCAGCTTTATGCAAAAGAACCCAAAAGAGAAGCATGAACTGTTATGATGGTAACATAAAAGTTAGGACCTCAACATATACGTGCTTTCCTTAGCTCTATGAGAAACTCACATGGACTATCAAATAATTGAAATCTGTTAAAGGCCAGCTTCCTGTTAGCATGTGACCTCAGATCAGAGGGCTAAAGGCGAGCAGCTAATTACAGCGGAGGAGAAGGCGGGTCTAATCGACACGAGACATTTCCAACATGGCCGTCTCCGGCACCCTCACCGCGGGGTCCCGTCCCTCGCCCCGCGCTCCTGTTTGATTGTAGGGCAGCACAGTGGGAGCGCAGACTGGTTTAGATCTATTCCACATCAGAGAGTGTGCAAATAAAAGACGACTTGTGGGGGTAAACAGAGGTGGCGGTAGACGCGGGATATATCTGCAGGTATCCTAATCGCTTTACTGGACCTGGTGGTAAGTCCGAGGAGTGGGACTCAGGGTTTTGCCTGGTTGAGTCAAGGGTCATGTTTAAAGTGGAAACTTGGAAAGACTTGAAAGAAAAGTATTAATAAGCTTTATTGAATTATTGAGTCATCTTTGGCGCTCAGAACCCGGCAGAAGACATTGCGATGAAGGGCGTGCCTTTTAGATGACATTTAGGAGATGTGGGGTTAAATGGGCGCTGGTTGGATGAAGAAGAGGTGTAAAAGGAGGTGGTAATGAAGGGTGAGGAGCAGGTAAACTCTGGAGAAGCAGTGCGTAGAATTTACTTCTACTTCTATTTACTTAGCTTCATATAGCTACACTAAAACTTAACAAAAAATCCTATAAATTTCCATAATTTGACAATTTTGGTTAGGTTTATATTTTTACTTCCTGGCTGTACCAATCTATACCCTGATACGAATTCTTATCTGCTAGTCTCAAATGAAAAAGTAGGTTGGCCGTCACTATCTGTTAGAAGAGTACAAGACTGTATGAAATGTATTTAGGGACTACTTGATAGACTGCCGGAATATCTCACTTGCTTTTTGGACATTGATACGGGAACTTTTAATACCAGATCACATGATTGTATAATTCTAAGGACTAGCTGCACCAGAACTGAGATGGGAAAAGGGATGTTTTACTTTACAAAAATGGAATATATTTCAAGGACAAGCAAAATTGGATACTTTGGTGGCACAATGGCAACTTAATCTGGTACCAAACTTTTATACTCACACCTGCACCTGTTTTTAATGTTTTATCTAGACTTATATACTTACTTGTTTTGTTTGTTTTTGTATGTTTCTGTATTTTGAACAGGGCACCCATGAAAAAGAGAGTCTAAGTGCTCTCATTGGGTCTCCCTGTATAAATAAAGCTACATATATACATAAAAATGGAGTCTTTATTACTTTGCCTGGAATGTTTCACTGTATGGCATTAAACATATCATTTACACTTATTCCTGTTTCATTGCTAATAAAATACCTTGAAAAACATGCATTCTTAGTGTGAGCCGGGTCGCCTCTTTACAGATCTAACCTGTAACTTGGTCTTGTGGTGTGACCTGCTTGTTTTGGAATTCCATGCAAAGCAATAACATCTCCATGGAGACAAGCAGGTGACCCTCCAGCAGAAAAGTTACATAGTACACCTTTAAAATTGACATTCAACACCACAACACTACACATCCTGTAAGAGATGGACATTCGTTTAAACTTAGCGTTAATTGGTTTGATGAAACGGCCCCAGTACAAAGAGCTGTGTGATTGTTTTCAATATTGCTGTACTATAGGAGTGATATGTACCAATGCGCCGCTCTCTTCTCAATGAGCAGCACATAAAGTCAAATCAATATCTCTGCTAAACCTTCCATTGTTCCAAATAAGAGGCGTGAAATGGGGCCAACCCGCTGGTCTTTCATATAGTGCTTCTGTCATCAGGTTTAAAACAGGCCAGTTGAGATTGACTGGCGCGTCAGCATACAGCAGTGCACCTAATTGGAATTTGCTGAGACGAAGACAAAGGCGCGGCAGCCCTCTCCGTCACTGACAGAATGTACAGAGAGATGAGGAAATTGAACCCACGTCGAGGGGGATTTAATTAGAGCACTTTGTTCCTTTCACTGGATGCTATTTACATGCATTGTGCTGTTACCTTAGCCGCCTCGTCCTTAATGATACCCGTTCTATCAAATCTTACTGTCTTTGAAGGGATGGTGCTGATAATGTTTTGTCTGCTACACTTCTGGGAAAACTCCTTGAACGTGCATTAACTTTCTAGGGAAACGTCTGCCAGCTGCTTGTCTCCACGGAGATGTTATTGCTTTGTCTGAACTGTTCCACAGTATGGCATTAAAATTATTTATCTAAATGAAGCTGAGCAGGTGGCGCCATCGGGCCAAGTTACATCTGTTGAGATCAGACTGGATAAAGAAGCGGAGTAAGGGAGTGTGACGTCGCCCACAGTGTTCGGCCCCAGTCAAATGAAGCTCATCGAGGCTAGCGGTTATAGCGGCGATTTGGAACCGATTCCAGATTTGGAATTCCGACCGCAACCAAAGAGTCAATCTGGAGCGAGGCTGTTGAAGGAAACGCCCCTTCCCGTTCACTGCAGCAGTTACAGAGAGAAGGGCAATGTTTTTTGAACAGAAAGTGAATTGGAGTCGATGGAGCCGGAAGCGCACCCACTCACTTCCTGTTTAGAACGCGGCGGCTAGCGGGTTAGCTATGTCCATTTATATATACAGTCTATGGTTGAGATGCGATCCTGCTCACAGTAAAGATGACGGGTATTTTTTTAGCAATAAAAAACAACTGTACTGTAATAAATTATATCGGTTTAGTGCCACACTGTGAAACATGCAGGCAATGAAGTAACATCTCTATGAAGACAAGCAACTGGCAGACCATACCAGAAAAGTTACATAGTGCATCTTTACATTAAGATGAGGTAACTAGAGGAACTGCGTCAAAGTTAAACTTGAAAACACAGCTCATAGATTATCAGTGGAGCCTATAGACCATAACCATACACAACCATCCTGGAAAATCTGTGCCAGTCTGTGCCAACACAACACATTCACACAGGCAATGTAGGTGGAGTGTGTTGCCCAAGGACATAACAACAGGATGCATTGGTCAAAATTGGAATCAAACCGTCAAATTGACAGATATTTGACAAGCTGAACCACAATCACCCTTAAGCCGTGAAAACCCCTGACCCCTCATCACAGCCTGTAAGATATACTTAGCAAACTGGCTACCATAGAAAACACATAATTCACATGTAATGCCAGAAGTGTGGAATATAGCAGTTGCAAGGTCCTTTTCTTGGCCTGTAAACGAAAAAAGGAGGTGCAAAACCTACTTCTGCATCCCCGTGTCCACGAGGGAGATGGAACGACCCAGATATGTGTTCCCTGTGGTTAAATGTGTACATGTACAAACTGGGAAAGGGGCAAAGCAGCTAATTCCTTATTAGACTGTGAGCTACGTGTCAATCACAACAGCCTGCAATCCCCTTTGAAATAAATCACAGAAAGGATGCTGTATTTAGATGGATGGGACAAAAGACCTTAAGGCAGGATAAGCTGAGGCAAGATGATCCACTGAGCGCAGATAGAGGAGGGGATGCCCGCTCATATTCAAGGCTTATAGGCAGTAAGCTAAACTAGTGACAATAATAGTCACATGGATCTATCTCCAGACCTGAGGATGCGGATGTATTTATATAGTTTACAAAATGTTTCAGCAGCATGAGCAAGAGCTACTGCTGATTTTACAGGAATAATGTTTAAAATTAAATAATGCTGATGCAAGGATTTCACTCCAAAGTCTTGTAATGTATGGGGTTTGCTACAGTGAAAAAAGCACAGTTAGCTGGTTTCAAGTAAGTGAATAAAACTGCTCTTTTGTGTATAAAAGTACAATTTAAGCAAAGAATGTTGAACACTACAGAGTCTCGGGGCCATTCTCAAGGTGGCATGGCCATCACGTCTGATCTCATATAAGATAAGCACGAGTTCAGTTTGTGGTTGGGAGACTGCTGGGAGTGCAGGTGCCACAGTGGGGCAGGAGTGGCTCAAGTGCATACTGTTGTTGTGTCCTTAGGCAAGACACTTCATCCACCTTGCTTAGTATGAATGTGGTGTGTGCGTGAGTGTTGGTGGTGGGTCCACGGGCCAATGGCACAGTTTGATAGCCTCACTTTTGTCAGTCTACCTCAGGGCAGCTGTGGCTATTATGTGGTTAAAATAATACAGTGTAAAGTGTTTTTAGCAACAAAAAACACTATAGGACTGAAACACATTGTTATTTAGGGACAAGTGTGCAATGCAAAGGACAACCACTGTGCTGTGTCCTCTAACAGCCTGGAAGTTACATATGATTCATGGAAAAATCTGTAATACACATTGAAATCTTGAAGAATTCTCTTCCATTCTTAGGTCCCTACAGACCATGTCTCCATGGTCTGTAGGGACGTCATGAAACATGTCATAAACCTCTGAGCGTCTGCAGCAGCACACATCACAGCAGACTGGCATTCAACATCAACATCAGTGCAGTCTGGTCCCTGTGTGTGTGTGTGTGTGTTTGTGTGTGTGTGTGTGTGCGTTTGTATGTGTGTGTGTAGGTGTGTGTGTGTGTGTGTGTGTGTGTATGTGTGTGTGTGTGTGTGTGGGTGTGTGTGGGTGGGTGGGTGTGTGTGTATGCGTATGTGTGTGTGTGTGAGACAGACTGAGGGGACGCCTGCTGCTATTTGGCCCATTCTTCACTCCCTCAAACTCCCCCTCCACCTCCCCCATCTCCCACTGGCCCTGCTTGTGGAGAACATGGCCAAAACTGCGCTCCGCCAGCCCCCAAGTCCAAGGCAGAAACAGCATCTCTGATTAGGAACCAATTAGCTCCCCAGATCCTCAGGCCAGCATCCACACCATCCACAGCAGCAGCAGCAGCACAAATATGGCTGTCAGACGTCAGTATGGTTTGGCTCACGGTTCAGTCTGGGATTTGGGGCGCTCCCGGTGCCCTGGTCTCATTTGATGGGAGTTCTTGGGAAGCGGTGAGAAGGCAAACGCAGGGACGCTTAATATGACCTGACCTACATGCTGCTGGCAGAGATGGATGACTCTGGCCCCAATTTGTCTTTACAATTATCTTCTATTACATTTGTGGAGAGTTTGGGAGTCCTATTATAAAGGTGCAATAATATAAAATGCCATAACAGCTGCCGCCAAAAGAGCTGGGTTCAGTTTTAAGCATTGTGTCGAGGTAGGTAGCAAATTAGCTGCTCTATGATGAAAAAAGTGAATTTAGGCTCAAGTAACACAATTTGATCAACTTCCAAGAGTCTGTTTTGTGTAATATAAGACCTTTAAAATGGAAGTTCAATTGTATTTCAATATACGTGAAGGAAACTTGATTTTTAAATTCGAAAAAATCATTGGCACAGAACTGATGCCAAACTTGTGTTTAGTTACTTGCAAAGACACAATTACTAACCTTATCTAGTCTAGCTCTAGGCCTCTCAAAATAATTGTTAGTTGCAGGAAAGTTTAACTTTAATAATCAAAACTGGTAAAGATAGTAAATCAATACTCCGATGGCAATCTGTACTAAAACTAGTACTGATACTCATTTGAACTAGTACTGATACTGAATAAAATCTATTTAAGAATCAGTTTAAGAATGTCTTAAACTATGAGATCACATGACAATATTACTAAAGCAAGTATCATTTGGTGTTCAAAAGTACATTATAAAAAACAAAACATTGAAAACCATTTTTACTGTGAGTGGGAGCGCCTCTCCACAGATCTGACTTTTTGATCCTGATCCTATAGGTGCTAAAAACATCATTGGTAGAGAGGCCAGATCCACTGACCCAGTTGGTGCTGCTGTGTCTTTGGGCAAGACACTTAACCCACCATTTGTGTACACTGATGTATGAATGTGTGTGTGAATGAGCTTCGAGTGCCTTGAAGGTGGAAAAGTGCTATATAAAAATGTGACCAATGACCATAAACTTAATGCCATAATGTGGAGCATTCCAAGCAAAACAACAACATCTCCACCGAGGCAGGTGGCCTATAATATTATATATATATATATATACAATATAACTAAAGCGAGTATGATTTGGCGTCAAAGTACATTATATTGTCTTAAAAAAATGTTTTTAATCTTCGTGTTATTAAAATCAGTATCAAACCTTACTCTTTAGTGGAGTTGAGTTTGAATTTTGACAAAAATACTGGTTTGCTAAGTAGCTCTTCAACACTCTTACTGTCCTTGGAGTTGTCGCATCACTGTGAAAAGATTATCGGTTCAAACCACTCACCAAAATACTGAAGTAACAGACGTCGTTGTACTGTTTGATAGCGGCGCAGAATAAGATCTCCCAATGTCTCTTGGATAAACATGCAAACACTTGACAAAACCCTTGCTTTTTCCGCTTGCATATTTTTAGCATTATGTCACTGTTTTTCATATCTTTTACCCTGATTATTAGCGCCCTTTAAAGTTTTTTTCAAACCATCACATCACGCGGGCCATTTTGCCAGCTCTTTTCATGACAATGCTAAACGTCTGGCGTAGGAATACATTGGCACTAAATGTCGTATCCTTTCAGCGCGGCGAGGCTAGCTAGGATAATTGTCTTGGTGGCATAATCGCGGGCTCTACAAAAGCTAGTGCTAATGACAGGCTTTTTTAACATAATAGGCTGCGCCATCAGTGAGGTTTCAACCCAAAAACTCCCAACATTAGCAGCTCTGAATTCTACAGCAGGCAAGACGCTTTATCTCGAGCTTTTCTTCGCCAGCGATGGCCTGTAATTGGTTCCATCTGCCCAGTTTCCATACACTATCACTCAGCCTAGCGAAGATAACAACACAACATCTAGCAAGAAGCCAAAGCAATGACTACACATGTTAGCCAGTCATCGGTGAAGCATTTGTCACTGACTAATAGCTTGTATACACGTATGACACTAAAATGTCACCAAGTCTAATAAATAACAAGAAATAATACATTTTTGAAGGTGAGATTAACAATTTTTCTAGAAAGGCTACATTTTTGGTTTGTCATAGTGATATCAACAAACTTCCTGTATTGCTTCTTTAACCACACTACAACTAAATTCTTCTGCATCACAATAATTACTTTTTATTTTGTTAAAGAATCATGATGTAACATTTCTAGTGGATGGAGATAAGGTGGCATACCACGAAGAGGTTATTACTTTGACTGGAAAAAACCCAAAACATTGAAAACCATTCTTACTGTGAGTGGGAGCGCCTCTCCACAGATCTGACCATTTGACATGTAACTTGGTCTGGTGCTTGAGATAGATAAGGGTGACTGCAGCTCAGCTGATGAGTGTTTGTCCACTCCAAAGGTTGGTGGTTTGAATCCCGCTCTCAATGTTAAAAAAAACCAAACTTAACTTGGTAGAGCGGTCAGATCCACTGACCCACAGGTTGGCAGTGCGATTCCCACAGATGAATACTGCTGTTGTGTCCTTGGGCAAGACACTTAATCCACCTCGCCCCCGTTGTCTTTGTACACTGGTGTACAGATGTGTGTGCGACTGGACAAGTGGCTTTGAGTGCTTGAAGGTGGAAAAGTGCTATATAAAAATGTGACCATAAGTTTAATGCCATAATGTGGAGCATTCCAGGCAAAGCAACAACATCTCCACTGAGGCAGGTGGCCAACCCTCTACCGGAAAAGTTTCACAGTGCTCCTTTAACTTGATTGCATGAAGGTGTTTTGTCACTGGTACACATTTCAACTGCTTGTCCTGCCTGTATCTTATGTGGGTTTGTCATTGATAAGATGGTGGCTTTAATCCAACTTGTGCTTGATTGATGTGTCCTTGAGAAGCAAACTCAAAAATGTCAATATTTAAGCCAGTGGATAAAAAGCTTTACCAAATCATTCCAGTGCAGCGCAGAGATTCAGTTACACCATGCACTTACATCATACCAGATAAACAGTGCCGCTTTTCCACCTTCAAAGCTCTCAAAGCGCTTTACATCAAGGAACCACTCACCCATTCACGCGCACATTCATACACCAGTGTACACAGACACTGGGGGCGAGGTGGGTTAAGTGTCTTGCCCAAGGACACAACGACAGCATTCATCTACGGAAGCTGGAATCGCACACGGCAACCAGTGAGTCAGTGGATCTAACCGCTCTACCAATTATGTTTATGTCAAGAGTGGGATTTGAACCGCCAACCTTTGTGGGCAAACATTCCTTCTGTCGCCCAACTGAGCAGCGTCGCTCCAGTAGCTCAGTTTGTAGTAATATTAATTTTGATAGACACTTTTAATTTCATTTTATTGCACATATTTATTTTATGACTTAGAAAGATAAAAACAGAAAGAAAATACAACATTTTAAGGTGACTTCCAACTGGATTCGAAAAGCCCAGGTTTGCAGAAGGAACATTGACTTTTACAAGCACAAAAGTCAAACATGTATGTCTATTGTTGTTTAGTGATATCATAAAACGCATTTTCTCCCCAAAATAACTTACGTCAGTCTCTGAATATTATCTGGGCTGAGTGGCAGTTGACGAATGAATCGATAAATCAATCACACAAGATGGAGTGAGTGTCAGAGGAGGAGATGTCTTGTGCAGATACAGAGCGCTGCGATGGGATTTAAGTGAGACGTTTCAGCGCGAGAGAGTATAAACAACTATCTCAATCTAAACTGGACCGGAGGACTGCCTGGTAGAGGGTCAACGTCATGTTTAAAGCTGCACTATGTAACTTTTTCTGGTGGAGAACTCGCTCGTCTGTGCAGAGGTGTTATTGCTTTGCCTGGAATGTTCCACAGTATGGCATTAAACGAATCTATCTCCATGGAGACAGTGATGTCACCAGGCCATGTTACAGATCAGATCGATGCATGTTTCAAGGTCCATATACGTTCAATGACATACATTCCAGACAAAGCCGTGACATGGAGACCAGCAGAAAAGTTCCATAGTAGACCTTTACGCAAGATCTTTTTTTACTGAGAAAAAAGTTCCTTCTTTGATGTTTGCGTTCATATAGAATATGTGTAAGTACTAATTTTAGATCAGAGACAGCATTTTAGTGGTTAATACAGAGGTCAGGGACACCGTTTAGATCTGACTGAACATATTTCTGCATTTTTTGCCAGTAAGAATAAAAAATCTCTTTAAAGGTTAAGGTATGTAAAAGTGTGAAAAATGGGCAAACGTAAAAATTTGAGTGAATTTGGCAAAGGCTAAATTGCTCTTGTGGGGTGCTCCAGGCTATGTAAAGTGGTGCAGGAGGAGAATGCTGAAATCCACAAATGGATCTATAAGTAGATTATGTACATGCGCAGAGCCCCACATCCACTAGGGGGCCCGCAAAGCTGATCATTTATGCTCTATTTAAAACAATTCAATTCAGCTTTTAATAATTAAGATTTGTATAAAAGACTCATCTAAAACTTTTGCTGAAATTATGTTGCCTATGCCTACGTATGCCTACTTGTACATGTAAGTAAATGTTTGGCCATGTAACTATACTTTTACTGCAGTACACATCTTCGGCGCTCTTTTCAACACTGGACCATCCACAAAATGTTTCATATTTCCACTCTAATAATTAGTTGACTTCTGAAAATTCCATCGATCAATCAATTGACTAAACATTTTTGTTGGAGTTTGGGTCTCAGAGTGTCAAAGCAGTACTTTGCATGTGCTACCACCAAAACTATAAGGAACTACTTCAAAAACTGCCAGAATACCTCATCTGCTTGTTGATCATTGATACTGGAACATTTAATACCAGATCACATGACTGCATAAGGCTAAGCAGCTGCATCAAAACTGAGACGGGGAAGAGGCTTTTAGCTGTTTTGCTTCACAAAATGGAATCCACTCCAAGGAAAAGCAAAACTGGATACTTTGGTGACACAATCGCAATTTAATAATCTGGTAACGAACTTTTATACATACACCTGCACCTGTTTTTAATGTTTTATATGGACTATACTGTTTTTTCTGCTTGTTTTGTATTTTAAACAGGGCGGCCGGGAAAAAGAGAGTCCAAGAGCTCTCATTGGGTTCCCCTGTATAGATAAAGACAAAAAAAACAAAAAAAACTTGCTAATAGCTTCTGGTAATTTCTGGTACACTGCGTAAAGCACATGAGATGGTCCTACTGACTGAATTCCTGATCTCTTGCTATACCCTGTGACAGCTTGTGCTTAGCAAAAATCCCCTTCTAGCTGTCACATATTCCTTATTCAGACCATATTTATTCCATCCAAATGTTTGCCCCTGAAACGTTCTCGATGTGTTTGCCACGGCTCCACTCCGTCAATACCGGTGTTGGTTTTTAAGAGAAATCAAGAACGCGATGACTGTACTCGCTTTGGGGCCACTGCGCGGTGAATATGAATTATACATGCGTCAGCGGAGAGGACGACGAAAAAAAGCAAAGAAAGTGGGAGGGTTCAAATTTGTCAGAATAAAAGCGGAAAATGGGCCACGTACGCGCAGAAAGCCATAATATTAGCTGTCAGTGTTCAAGGTTAGCAAACACGCAAAAGAGCAGATTATGAAATGCGTTCCCGTACAAAGTGGTGAGGTGGAGAGAGGGACGGGCTACAGGAGCAGGGTAAGACCAGGACCACCAGGGAGTGCTGTTTGGAAGAGTTTTAATTGGGCCAATGCTCTGAAGTTGGTGCAGAGCAGAAGAAGTCTCTTAGCTGCAGAACAGCCTGTGTCCAGCAAAAGGTTTAACACAACCCCACAACAAGCCCCAGGAGGATAATTGGAGAGCGGTGTGTATTTTTAAACGCTATGATGTAAGTTCTTTAAAGATGCACTGTGTAACTTTACTGGTAAGGGGTCTGCCACCTGCTTGTCTTCATGAAGATGTATTTAACTTGCATTTAATCAATTACAAGTGTTTTTACTAATGCATTTGTTGGATACTTTGAAAAAAGGTTTAATGCCATGCTGTGGAACATTCCAGGCAAAGCAATAACATCTCAATGGAGACAAACAGGTGACTGCCTCTTCTTTAGGATTAATTATTTCTTTCTTTATCTTTATTTATACAGGGGAACCCAATGAGAGCACCCAGACTCTCTTTTTCATGGGCGTTCTGTTTAAAATACAATTATACAAGTATATGTATATTTGCATATAAGTCCAAGTATATAAGTCCATATAAAACATTAAAAACAGGTGCAGGTGTGTGTATAAAAGTTTGATTGTGTCACCAAAGTCTCCAGTTTTGCTTTTCTTTGGAGTGCATTCCATTTTTGTGAAGCAAAACAGCTAAAAGCCTCTTTCCCGCCTCAGCTTTGGCGCGGCTCGTCCTTAGCCTTAAACAGTCATGTGATCTGGTATTAAATGTTCCGGTATCACAAAACAGCTAAAGCCTCTTTCCCGCCTCAGCTTTGGCGCGGCTCGTCCTTAGCCTTAAACAGTCATGTGATCTGGTATTAAATGTTCCGGTATCAATGATTAACAGGCAGGTGAGGTAATTAAAGCCCAAATCGTGTTTAGAAAATATATTTACTACTGTACAATACATTTCTTTCTTACCTTTATTTAACTTTGGATTGGCATTACACTAATAATATAATAGCTAGCACACTTCTAAATTCTTTTGTTGTTTTAAATTATAGTAAAAGAAAAATTCAAATCAGTCAACTGGACAAAAAGTTGTACGAGTGAAGATGTTTCGCTGCTCATCCAAGCTGCTTCTTCAGCTCTGGACAGATCACTGGTGGACACTGCCTTATATCTATCTGAAGGGAGGAGCTAACTACACTGAAACTAACACACCTATTTGTTTACAGTTTGTAGGCTAGGTCCAATGAGCTACACTAAGAGTAAACTGTGATGAGTCAGTTGACAGATTTGAATTTTTCTTTTACTATGGATCATACCTGGACGACTGAGGGATTACACAGATGTTGTTTTAAATATTCACACACCAGATCGGTAATTCCGTTGCAATTGGAGTCAATAATAATATCAGAATCGAGCGAGATGGATTGAAAATATTCATCAAAATGCAATGTATTCCCACAAATAATCTGTTTTGTTCTAAAAGTGTGAAATATGAACTTTGAGCGTTTCATTGTTAGCAGTTAAATGCTAGCCTGTGGGACGAGGCAGGAAAGTTAATGAGTAAATGATTAGTTGGTGCTGAATTATAACGAGCCCTCCGCTTTATCTGGCTGTATTATTAAATCTGGATAATTACTTGTGAATAACTTTGCTCTAAAGTCTTCAAAACATGAAACAAAGGCTCACAGTTCTGGTTTGAAATGTATGAGGATGACTTTTAACTTCACATTTTGCAAGTTGGACAAATTGGCAAGTGTTTTGAATATTTTGCATTTCAATGTCTTTTGTGAGAGACGCTTAGTAAGGTGGACGAGATTTTGGCTAATGAGAATGCTACGCAAAAGCCCCAAGCGCAGACATCCACCAAGGCATAAGACCTCATAAGGGATGATGTTTAAAGGCTCTGAATTTTTGTCTTTGTATAGGTCGTGCACCAGTATAGATATTGTTTATGCTGCTCTTGGGTTGAAAATAAGTCAGTTGTGTACTATTTGCATCAAATTATGAAGCGTTTTCACGTCAGAGAATCAGGAAGTGCATTACCGTGTCATCAAAACTCCGCTCTGGTCTCTGCGAGTTGTGAAAAGCGCTTATGAACTCATCGCGGTGAATAATTTGGATGCTCTGAATGCGTACGGTAAATGCGGACTTACTTTGGACTGTTGCAAACCGTTTATAATGAACGTTTTTAAGACAGTAAAAAAAATCAGGTACAGCACCTTTAATATACTACGTCTGTCTTAAAGCTGCATTACTCACTTTTCCGTCTGAATAAAGCTGCTGTAAAGCTGTGCATATGCCCCAAAATCATGCATGTGAATACTAGTGATGTGCAAGTGTTTGTGAGAGAAGATGAACAGATTTAAATACCTTCACAGTTTGAAAATCAGGTAACTAAACTTTAAAGGCCCTGTACGCAAAATTCTTCCTGAAATGTAAACATCTGATTTGTCACGCTCAAAGTCGCAGTCTGCAGTTTCTACCTGTTCTCCTAAGCTTATCTCCTTTATGTGCCTCTGTATGGGACTCCCCACATGGAGCCATATTAGATCGCTTTACTAGTTTGCATTTCTGTTGGCTCCTGCAGTTTTGCGCATTTAAAAACAGCACACCTTACCTTCAGTGACTGCTACAGCTGCAAAAGACATTCCCCAACCTGCCTCATACAGAGAAAATGTGCTTATTTTCATCAAATAGCACAGGGTTTAAAGGACACATATCGCGCATTACTTGTATTGTTATTGGCCTTTAAACAGTACATTTGAGTACATTTGCTTTAGCATGAGACATTATTTTTCAGCTTGGGTGCTCCCGTACTCGAATCTGGTGTAAGGCTCCATCTACTGGCAGCAGAGAGAATTACCATGAGGGAAAAAAATGAATCTAAGCAAATAACAAACATGCCTCTATATGTTGATGTGAGCGTGCAGTAGGAATGAGCACAATTTGATGACTTTTGGACTGTGCAGGGTCTCTACCCCTGATGTAACAATACTGGGAAATGAGACGTGTAATCTGCATTTGTCCAGGAGTGCTCCGATTTGTCCAGGAGTGATCCGATGTAGCAAAGGGCAAATGAATGAAGCAAAATACAACTCCAGGTACCTGTTTGATGAGGGAACAATGCTAACATTGTTAAAAGTTCAAAGAGGGGTATTATGCCAAATTGATTTTTTTTTTTTTTTGCTTTCTACCATGTTAGAACATTGTTCCCTCATCAAAAACATGCCTGAAGAGGATTTGAGGATGTCATTCATGCATGTTTGAGTAATTCTGCAACCTCTCCCGGGCCCTATTCGAACCCTCCTTAGGGTTAGCTGTAAGATTCTGTGCAATCCTCAGCCCACAAGTCTACATCATCTATGCTCTCACATGACAATTCTCCATAAATATACAAAACATGATACAAAACGGTACACAGCAACTTGACAAACCTGATGCGATGTGCAGAAGTTTCATTAGCGGGATGCACGCTGATTGTGCGGTGGCAGATCGTCAAAAATGAAAGTGAAACTTGTTAACATGTTAATACGTTGTTTTCACCGAATACAGTATTTTCAAAACAATAAAAGGTAACGTGGTGATCTGAATATGTTATGTGCTAGCAGTTAATACCCCATAGAAGTAAAATACCCCCATCTTTAAGATAATTTCTACTGTCTATCCAAATAGATCAGTCCCAACTATATGAAAGATGCCAGTGAGGAGTGCCATTAGTGAGGTGGGCTGTGTGGATTCGCTCTCTGTTACTTCAAGATAAATTGTAGATGAACCTGGTCAACTAATTACACTAATGATTGCAAAATGTTCACCGCAGTAAGGCTACATGATTACTGAGGCATCGCAAGACTGAGCAGCAGATATGCTAATCCAAGTCAGGAGCTATGGGTGTGTTTGGTTGATAAAGAGTTTGGCCTGGTACTAACAAGGCATGCAAAAACTTTAAAGCAGACCTATTATGCAAAATCGACTTTCCAGAGCTTTTAACTATGTTATAGTTTCTTCCCCTCACCATTTACTCACCCAAAGTTGTTTTTGGAGAGATTCTTGCATGTTTGACCAATCTTTAATCACTGTCCCTGGTATACGCCCACTGCGCTATACTTTCTTCGTTCTTCACTTTTGTTTTCTTAATCTGTGATAGGTGTAGGACTCTGCAGCATCATGTAGTCATCAAATATGTGGCTTGGTAGCGTGATTTGCAGCTACCCATCAGAGGTACTAACAACTTCACAGCTTAGCACCCATTGGGCAACACACTTTTTAATGCGGAAGTCAGCTGACTTGTTTCTTTCATTAAGTCGTTTTAGATGAATATTACGATTTAAAATGTGCAAATTATAACCTCCACAGGTGTCATAAATTATAACTACAGAGCAGACACATGCACAATGTCTGCTTTAAAGTCATGTCATTCATACAACATGCTTCATCAGAGGGCATTTAATCTTTAATAATCAGGGAGTGTCATATTGGGTCATTGGACAATATCAAAAGTGATTACAAACAACTCTTGCAGTTAATACAGTGCATGGTCAGAGATAAAAACAAAAGAGAACACACTGGAGGGTGGGTTACAATGACGACAGTAAGAATCATTAGGGGCGCAGATTCAGAGAAGGAAGAAGGACCAATTCTCTAATAAGGTGCAAGGGACATACTGACACATTTTAACCTTGGTCAGGTCTTTCCAGGGCAAAGTCATTACAATGTGTCAATCAAATCAAGTCAAATAGTAGTCAAATAATGTAGTTATTGTCATTTAAAATAATGTAGGACCATGTGAAATTTGAATGTGGCTTGGTGACATGGCATGTGGTTTCATTGTCAAATATAAACTGCATTCATTAAAAGAACAAATTATAGATTAGTATCACTGTGAGATACATGGCTTTTGTAGCTCAGTGGCATTTACCTTAACCTTTAAATACAAGCTGAAAGAAAGAACAACATTCAGTTGACCTAATAATATTGTTTTTGGAATTTAAACAATATAACTTTTATCATTGTGAAGTGCTTTAACACTGCAGGTGCCTGTAAAAATCTTGTGCAGTAATAAAAATCAAAACTGCTACATTGACTGAGCCTAGAGCTACATTTTAAACTTGTCTACTCCAAAGTATTTTGTATTTAGCCTCATTCAAATGTGAACAGGCAGAGCCTTTTGTAGTGTCTGTCTGCTGCCAGGTGTAAGTCAGTGGAGATGGACACAGGGGGCGCTCAAGGAGGCCTACACACAATGGAGGAGATGGAGCCTTATCTAGATGTAAATAGAATTAGTCACACAGTCAAGTGGCCCTAATTGGACTGAACCAAAGCGGGTCCCATTAGCACAAGTGTTTTTAAGTGTTGATGTTTTGGTAAAGACCCAAGTGCCGGAGTGCTGTACTTGGCAAATGACAAATGAGAAAAACAACATTTCACAGACTCACACGAGGGTACCTGCACGCCGTCTGCCAATTTCCATAGGCTTCCATGCAAGGGAGCCCTGGAAAGAGTTTGAAACGTGATGTGCATATAACATGTTTAAGTAAGGCATGTTATTATAGTGATTTCCTTGATCAAAAGTCAAGTCAAAAGTAAGCAGCAACATTAAAAGCATAAAGCAACAATGATTCACACATAAGCTGTTTGTATTGTCGAGTCTAAGGTTCTATGGGAGTCTGTTTCAAAGCCAATAGCCAATAATTAGACTATATAACTTTTGAAACCTCACTTCTGTCGACTTGTTTGTTGAGCGACTGAACACATCTTACTAATTAAAACTTGAAACTGAATCACTCAAAGACACGCATTCACAGTCCAATATGGCACTAGGTATATAGACATTTCCTCAACCAGACTAAACCAATAAGTACACGTCTTCTCCTTGCATTTAAAGGGTCTGCCTCGTACAATGGAGAAGTTATTGCTTTACCCGGAAACAGCATTGCATTAAACCTATCTATCCCCATGGAGACAAGCTGATGACGCCACAAGGACAAATTACAGGTCAGATCTGTTGAGAGGAGAACTTCTTTACAGTAACAATAATTCAATAGCAAGAGCAAGATAAATAGGTACATCAAGGAACCACTCATCCATTCACCCACACATTCATGTACGCACACACTGGGGGCAAGATGGGTTAAGTGTCCAAGGTCACAACGGCAGCATCTGTGGGAGCTGGAATCGCACCGCCAACCTGTGGGTCAGTGGATCTGACCGCTCTACGAATGATTTTTACGTCGAGAACGAGATTCAAACCATCAACCTTCCGATCAGTGGACAAACTGTCAAAATGCCTTAGTGTGGAACATTCAACCCACAGTTTTAACATCTCCATAAAGGCAAGCACGTCTTCAGAAAAGTTACACAGTGCACCTTTAAATGGAACCAAAAAAGGTTTTCAAACATCTTACGCAAACTCAGAGTAATGTTACATCACGTTCCATATTCTCGTATATGAAGCAATCTGTGAATATTTGTGACAGCAGCTTAGCACCCATTACTGTCACTTAAATCATAACCTCCTCCTCCTCCTCTGTCTCTCCCCGCTGTGGATTCAAATCGATGACGCCTTTTCCTCTTTGCATGTCTAACCTTCAAGCTTTTGCTGCTCCTTTGATCCCCCCTCCCCTCCCTCAGCCCCCCCCCCCC
>KN484608.1:63542-75258 GCA_000787095.1 Periophthalmodon schlosseri
ACCCCCCCGTAAGCCCCCCACACGCAGCGTACAGGCCGGTGACGGTGTTGATGGGCTGTTCTGCTGCTGTGGATTTGACACATCGTCTTGACAAGGTGAGAATATCCGATCGCCCCTCAGACTCGCGCGCTTCACATTGTGCCTTCACTCAAATGACAAGGCTCTGGTTCCAAGTGACAGCTCTCGACACGCAGACTCGAAAACTCACACGTATTGATGCTTTTCAGAACAATATGGCCACCAGTGAATACAGTGAATCAAAACCAAGGTTGTTTGAGCGAGATCTGTTTTAGTTTGGCAATGTGGCATTTTGAAAGGATCTTATAATTTCCCAGTTGGCATGTGCTAGACCTGATTGCTGTGACAGTTGTGCATCTGCCGGTACTGACAAGCTACGAAACTGTCAGCCTTGGAATGAGGAAGCTTGCAACATAATAAAGGTGGACTCCATGGAGATGTTATTGGTTTGTCTGGAATGTTCCATGGAATAGCTTTAAGTGTATCTATACATTCTTGCTTTGAACATTTTCGTGTCTACTCTCCACAGATCTGACCTGCGACTTGGCCTTCTTGTCTCCATCGAAAAATATACTAATGCCATACTGTGTGACTTTCCAGGTCAAGCAATAATATATCCATGGAGACAAAGCAGATGGTGGGTGTTCTCCTTTAAAAGTTACATAGTGCACCTTTAAACATGGGTAAAGATAAAACATGCATATAACACAAACTGAGCAAAAGTGCTGGAATGAGCATTTTCTAAAGCAAAAAAATACACTGAATTAATTACATTTAAAAAGTTGTAACTTACTTGTCAGTGGAGACAATCTGGTTTGATGACACTTTCACTGTCCTTTTCATGTTGCCAGATAAGGTGTTGACAACAGAAGCACATTTCCCACATTAAGCTTTCCTAGAACTGAAGTTATGACCAGGTACTGGCAGCATGGGCTGGATGTGCAATATCCACGACATCGGGCCCTTATCTCCCACCAGCACAGGGCCACTGTCAGGAAATTACATGAAGAAAATGTTCTTCCATTTTACCTTCCCAATTTGAGACCTAACTGCTTTTGGTCAAAGAAATTCTGTATTGGACAGTAACCAAGTAATAGCATTTTAACTTTACCATTCACAATCTGTTTACAATAAGTCTTTGTATGAGTAAGAACAGACTTATTATATTGAGAAATCCAAACACATAACCACTCTCTTTCAAATCCCCAGATGCATTCAAATTCATATCACAAGAAAATTGCTATCATTTGGAAGTCATCAAAATCACTGAGTCCAAAACATCTTCAAAGCCAGTCTGTTTGTGTTCAGTCTGGCCCATACTTCTTTTTTTTTTAAACAATCAATAACTCATCTGTTCCTCTCTTGATAATATTCGGTTTCAGATCAAACGCAGCCCAAAAAGTCAGAAACTCCAAAAAAGGCACCCACATTTTTGAAAGCATTGTATACTATCGCGTTTTTACTGCCGGAAATCCCACAAGCAGCAGGAGAGCAGGGAGAGCAGGGAGAGCAGGGAGAGCAGGGGAATGGTGGTCTTAAATGTGGCGTGTCATTGTAGAGTCTGTTATAAATCTAACGCACAACACAAGTCTATCCCCACACCGCCCCTGCTTCCTGCACTTTAATTTTCAGTCGTACAGCACAACATCTCTTACATTTATCTGCGTGTTAAAATGAGGTTTAAACCGAAATGGAAGTAGTAAATTAGGCGAGAGTGAAAAAGCAAAACAGATGTGGTTGTCAAGGTTTGTAGGTTTGAAAATGTGCAAAATTGATACCAGAAAAAAAAAAAAAAAAAAACATGGAATGAGGACTAAAAATTAATTTGAAATGACTCGCTGAAAAGAGCTTGGCACAGACATTCTGCTATTTTTGACAAATATTACACCAGGCGTTTCATGCAAGGACGGTGTATGAAAAAGCTGTCAAATAGATAGTGGCACAGTGATGGCAAAGGGAAGGAAAGAGACTGCATAGCTCAACGAAATGAGCATCTAATACAAGGGGTGACATTGAAATAACATGACACGCTTGGAGTCCAGGCATTTGAACTGGTATTGTTCAGTTTCAACCAGGAAATATCAGCTCTGTGCATTTCAAACATGAGAGGAGCAGATATAATATTCTATTGAGCCTCAAATGAATAAGAGCGTTTGACTCATCTCAACAAAGGAGGAAAAGAGTATGCATTTTAACACAGCTTTCTATCAGTTTTGTAAGCAGCACGTGCAAAAAGACAAACATCATAAACATTTTAGCAAAGCATTTTTATATTTAACAGTTATATATTGTGTTCCATAATGTCTGTCATTTCATAATTCAATGAAATCCGTGCCAACTGAGTGTAGACTGTTTGTTGTGAGCATCTGCAGCTTGCACACACATGAATAAAAAGAGGACAACAACCACGCAACATCTCTGACACTGTCCCTTAAGTACGCACGGACTGTTCCCACTCTCCCCTTTTACTTCTGTGCATCCAACGCATTCGGAGTTCGGGCTGCACACCTGCACTGCTCTGCTTACCGCATCTGACACACGCACGGCCACGCACGCACGCACGGTCTCTGCACCTTGTCCCGTGCGCACACGTCTGAATGTAGCCAACAACACCTGAACGAAGCAGGTGAGGACCAAGACGCACGGACTCAGCCACGCACGTGAAATGTAGACACGTCTATCATAAGCTGACTGACACGCGCACACAGACGCGTATTAGTTCGTCAGAACGTGCAAGCTTATGGTTTTGGGGATATATTAATGTGCGCATGGTGCTTTCGGCTGCGGGCTGAGTCTGATGGAACAACCCGGTAGAGCGCTCACAGCTCTCAACGGGACCGAGACCCCCAACTACATCACTTCACCAGCGTCACAAAGCATTCAGTAGCTTGCTTTAAACATGTATCTATATAATCCACTGTCAACTTCACCAGGACTGATAAAAGTGCACAAACGCAGCCAAACACACCATCCCCGACCAAAGCGCAGTGATATATACAAGAAAAAAGTGTGCGTAAACTCACCAATCAGTGCCAGCTGCAGAAAGTATAGTCCGAAGAAGTCCATTATGATCAATGTAGAGTAAACAGATGAATCCGGAGAGATGTGACCGTGATAGCGCTGATGAGAGAGAATAAAAAGCTCCTCTCGCTTGTAATGCAAAGATTCGCAGCTATTTCTCTGGTGCTGACTGGTCACTCCAACCCACAACGTAGCACAGCATCATTTTTGTAAAAGTTTCTTAGTAAATGAGGTCAAAACGGACCCTAGATCGAGCCTGGAAACGAGCAGAACCAAAGCAGCTGGGTCCTTACGCGGAGTCGGTGTTGCGCGTATTGAGCATCCACACTCCGGTCCGTGCGCGCGGCTTCCTCTCCTCTTCGCCTCCACCTGCGCGAGCCGTCTGCAAACTGCGGATGAATCACACGAGCGAGCGCACTCCGACCCCTGTGCACGCGAGCCAGCCAGCCAGCCCCAGCCAAGGCTCGTTACAGAAATCCAATCTCGCTCCCAAAGTTGAAATAGGACAAGTCAAATCGATAGCCTATTTCATGCCGCTATAAAATGGAAACAATAAAAGGTGCGTAAAATGAGCACAGTGCCGCTAGAACGGGTGGGTGCGCCGTATCCACTGCGCTTTCAAAGTAGGTTATTCCGTGCTAAAATATGACAGAAACTAAAGAAGAAAAGTTGTTTGCGAGTGTGATTGATGTGAGAGGAGATTTTAGGAACCAAAAGCGCGAGGGGCAGAGCTCAGAAAGAAAAAGATCCAGCAGGTTGAGTCAGAGTCAGTCTCCAAATGTGGAAATGAAAAGCGCATCGCAGTGGGAGCACGGGCTGCTTCAGACAGTTCACCTCCCAACACTTCCACTTATCAACGTGGACTCCAGGTTTTGAGTCATGATTCAGGAGGAACAGTTCACAGAATTATTACAGAGGAAAGCCCACATTTCACAGCAGCTTGATTTGAAACACTTCTTCCTTTTAATTATCTCATAAAAACATATAGTATACAGATTGTTGCTATACCTCTGTCAACCTGGTCATATTTTTTAAATGATTTTTATTTTATTTTAAACTTTGTTTAACCAGGACAATCCTAATGAGATTAATAACCATTTTCAAGGGAGTCCTGTCCAAGAGGCAGCAAGGTTCACCACTTAACACAGATTATGATAAACAGGCGACAGTAGCTCAGTTAGCAGAGTGTTTGTCCTGTGATCTGAAGGGTGCTGGTGTATGAACGTGTGTGTGAATGGGTGAATGGTTCCTTGAGTGGGTGAATGGTTCCTTGATGTAAAGTGCTTTGAGTGCCTTGAATGTGGAAAAGTGCTATATAAAAATGTGACCAAAAATGTGACCCATAAACAAGTTCACATAGAGGCAACCCATCCATCCATTTTCTTCCACTTATCCGGGGCCGGGTCGCAGGGGCACCAGTCTAAGCAAGACTCCCAGACTTCGCTCACCCAAGACACTTCCTTCAGCTCCTCCGGTGGGATCCCAAGGCGTTCCCAGGCCAGCCCTCCGGTGTGTCCTGGGTCTTCCCCGGAGCCTCCTCCCAGTGGAACATGCCCAGAACACCTCTCCAGGGAGGCGTCCAGGAGGCATCCAGAACAGATGCCCGAGCCAATTCAGCTGGCTCCTCTCAACGTGGAGGAGCAGCGGCTCTACTCTGAGTTCCTCCCGTGTGACTGAGCTCCTCAACCTATCTCTAAGGAAGCGCCCAGCCACCCTGCCGAGGAAACTCATTTCAACCACTTGTTGAGGCAACAAAAACTTCTATAATGTTTTTTTTTTATAAAAATATATATATAATTACCAGCAACATGATCTGACAGTGACAGATTACATCAGTGTGAAATGAGGAATAGAAGAATGCAGGTTAAAGACAGGAGGAGAGTACCAGAGAAAGCAGGTGCGAGAGAGAAGAGGTGTGAATATTGGTCAGATGGAGGCAGATATATTTCAAATTTTATGTCAAATGAAAAAAATGAATTGATTCAAAATGATAACATTCTTATATAGTTATAGGTGGTAGAAGTTAATTTTATCTATTCACCAGCTTCACCTCATGTATTTATATTTGAATGGGACAAAACATGCAGTTAAGTCCTGCGATTCTTTCAGCAGCGGCATCTGATAAAGAGCCTACCTGGACTGAACTATTTTCCACAGTAACTATAGCGAGTCAGGTTTCAGGGCCAAACAAGCCGTGTACAAAACATGAGTCCTTGCAATCTAGTTTGTTCTATATACAAGTTGTTCAGCCTGTATTCAAAGTGTAGAATCAAACCTCTATAAATGATGGAGCATACTTAAATTCTTCATAGTGGCAGCTGTTGGGGGCTGACTTTTTGTTGCCAAAGTCTGAATTATTTCCAAGCTGTTAAACTCACATTTCAGGAGGAGAAATTAATTTTTGAGCGGTGCTACTGTGGGGACTTGTTTTGCCTCCTCGAGCTTATTTTGGGATTCCTAGCGCATCTCTGGGAACTTTCATCTGCTGTGTTGTTTGTGCTCTATGTAAAAAAAAGTCAGGAAACGTGGGATGGATTCGTTTGTGCTGAATAAACCACACAGTCCAAGACTTTCAGACAAACTTCACCACAATGCATTTGTTTTTATTATTTTTTTCCTGGTGAGTGGGCAGCCGGTTTCGCTCCGGTTTGAAGGGCCTGTTGTGGAAAAGAAATAGACTATAGCTGAGTTTGCTCTCCTCTTATTAAGATCTTTTAAAATATTTCACAAAAACTTTCTTAAGAAGACTACTTATAATTGTGTAGCATGTGTATTGTCTTTAAACAGATTAGAAAGTTTGGTAACACTGTTTTATACAATGTTTTATACTACTATTGTTTTTATACTTATATGTTTTTCATTTATTTTTGTAGCAATAAAAGCACCTGTAATTAGGCCTGTCATGATGATTACTATATCAACTTATCATTCAATACATATGATGGAATGGATGGAACAGTACTTTTTGGAGGTCGGTATTTATCATGGGGACTTTTTCTTTGTACAAATAGATTTTTATTTTTTTTTTGTACTACGAAAGCTTTTGAGAGTTGAATGATGGACTTCTATGGCTCATTATATATACAAAATAACTGTCGCATTCTGTTATTTATTTATTTATTTATTACAACTCACATTGTTTTTAACAATAGTGTAGATTTAGAATACTTTTTGAGAGATATTTCTGCTTTATGCTTTGGTTTCAATATTATCGTGTATCGCCTATAAATTTTTTTTTACAGCAATATATCGCACTTCAAAATCTGCTATCAGGACAAATACAAGATCTTGACCACATACAAGATATCAGTTTAATGCCGCACCAAAACATTCTTGGCAAAGCATTTACGTCTCCATAATATGAGACAGGCCACCTAAAAAGTTAACCTTTTAATGCATCCTGGTCTGTACCGTAGCATCCTGCCTGAGGGGAGGGGCTTAAATAGTTCGTGTCTAAGGTGAGAGGGGTCAGCTGTGATCCGACCTGCTCGCCCCCGAGTCCTGGAGACATACAGGTCCTGTGGAGAGGGAGGCTGCAGCTGTAACTGGCAGTGACCCTGGCGTACCACAATGTGATGAAGGAAATCTGGAAGGACTCAGTGATGGCCACGTCGAACTGCACCTGCTCATCCAACCACCACCATTACTAACCCGCCACTAACATACATACGAAAAATGGATGAAGTCTCTTGCTCAAGGACACAGTGGCAGTAGTGAACAGAGGAGATATTGATACTCAACACGTTAAAGAAGCCAAACATTGAATAAAAAAGTTTCACTTCATATAAAAAGTAATTGTTTTAGCAGGAACATAATGCTGAATGTATGCAGTGTCTTCACTTCTCCCTGGCAGCCCTCAGTTTCTGGCAGCAAGAGCCTTTAAAACAAAAGTATATCTACACCGTATTCCTGCCAAGTACTGCTTTATGAAGGAGCCAGGCTCAGGCAGAGCAGCAGCATCTCTCCAGGCTGCAGAGGAGAGGCACTTCTGGATTCAGACCTGGCATCGCTCCAACACACTGTGCAACTCCGCAGCAGCTGCTGGTTAAGTGTCTTGCTCAAGGGAATCAGGCAGGTCTGAAGCTGCTTTTCCCAGTAGTGTATGGGAAGTTCACAGTGAATTCGCATCTCCCCAGACAGTCCTGAATCACACTGAGCTGGCATATTGATTTAGTATGTGCACTGTTCCTGCTGCTGCTCACTGAACACTTCCAGATCACACCAAACAAGCCAGGGCCAAAAGTAGCCTTTGCAACAGTTATGTAAAACCCAAAATGTCAGCACAGAACAGCGTATTGGTGATTTGGTTCAACAGTAAATAAAACCATAGGCACTGGGCGGACAAAAACAACTGACTATAAGCAGATATTTCAACTGTTCATGGCAGACAAAAATGAAAGATGTTTATGAGATATAACATGGAAACAGATGCAAGCGTTAAAAGGTTATAATTACACAAATCTAGAAACCGACTTCAATAAATGTTTAAACCTTTCCCCCCCATTACCAGTAAGGTGTCAGCTTCTTATGTCAACTTCATGCCTAAGTTCTTGCTGGAAAAGTAAACAAGCCACTGAGGGCGTATTTTCAAATATTCTACATACATATTTCCAGAGCAAAAAGGTCAAACATCCCACGCACTGTTGCATCCGCAGCACCTTTAATAATAAGAGCAGGCATTTTCATGATCTAATGGAGGACATGGTGCTGGCTTGTGCTCCTATCTGAACTCACACCAGCAGAAGTGATAATACATTCAAATGGCTTAGTTCTTTATGTCTGTTCTGTAGCATTTGCACAGAGGAGATGTCAGACTGCAGCCTCCTACACAGCACACAGAGGTAGACGCTTTGTCACATGGCTATCGACCGCGTCTCCATGAATAAAACCTGAGTACATGTTCCAAGGCCACACTGCACAAAGACTGGCCCATACAAGAGCAGCAGTCGTGATGGTCTACAATCTATAAGTCCCAGGCAGCAGTGAACATGCAGTTTGGAAGGTCCTTTAAGCAAAACAGGAAAAAAAGACATTTTAAAGCAATGGCGCTTTCACAAAGAGACCTATGATTACCCTAATTCATTTTGGGCCAAGTAAGGATTTTTTTCTAACCTGGAGAAGTCAGATTGATGTGTGTATCACTCTTGATTTGAGTTCTGAAAGTGATTGGGAAAAGGCAGAACATTCAGACGAATACTTCAAGCTGATTGGATGTGACAATAATGGAGAAAGCAAAGTTGAAAGAAAAGCACAGACATCTTCCTCATCCAAAGGTTTTGACCCTTGGCTTTCACCAAAATCACGGTGCTGCTCTGTGATTAAACTGATCATGCAGTGGCTTGGGCCCAAACCCAGCGACAGAGGTTTAAGATGGATTCTTGTGCATTTATGAACTTGCAAATATTGCAGGAATTCATCTTACTGTGCAAAGTAGAAGGTATTCACTAATAGGAAACAGGTCAATATAGTGTCTTATAGTCCTCCTTGGTTTTACACGTCAGCACATTCTTCACCGTAATTACACAACATGCCCAGCATACTGTACTGGCAGAGGTCTTACTTTGTTCTTAAATAGTAAAACAGTGATGAATGAATGTATGTCAGTGTTTTTATAGTTTTAGGCATTTGCAGTGATGGCACAACACTTGGGGCTATTAGTTGCCAATCTCCAGCAGCTCACTACTTTAGCAACAGGGTGGAATAAAGATAACTGCATGTTAGAGGTCTTTGTTAGAAAAGTGGATATGTTTGTGAAAAGAACTTTATTTCTTCACAGTTTTATTGAACACTTTCATGGACATTTTCTTGAGCACAATAACTAACACAACAAGTAAACATTGTATTTCAACAAGTCAAGTCTCCAGTTTTTTATATTTTGAAAAAAAGAAGGAAAACTCGCACACACAATAACTTGATAACGAATTATAAAACTGATGTTATGTTCCTGGTCACCAGCCTGATTTAGTCTCGCTGCTGTTTCCAAAAGTAATTCCTGTATTTCTCTACCGTACTTGTCTCTGTTACGTTTACAGTGGGCTATGGAGACAGAGGGGTGTGGGGCTTGTGGGAGAAGATACCAGATCTGAGTCAAATGAAACTCAGCATGTCTTATTTGATGTCCGCCATAATCGGTTTAGGCCAGAGCATTTGACTGTGTGCTCTATGAGATGGAAACTAATGACAATGCTCACCGACTGCAAATGATTTTCTACAAACACAGGTGCATGCTGTCTGTAAATAGGTGGCTTATACTGTAACTGCACCAAAGGTTTAAACATGATTCATATTTCCGGTAATAATGAAGAGTTTTCATGCAAGTTGTTGGATTCTGTGAAACTGAGGTATTTGTAATGGAGTAGCTCTGGTAATGCTTTCCAAATAATTTTCTGGGTGGCAAAAATGGAGGAAACATTGTCTATAAATTCATATAAGTTTGCATCATGTTTTCTAGAACACAGGAATTTGAAAATTAATAGTTACTTTGGTTAAGGTTGCACTTTCTTTCCACAAACATAACCTGTTTTTATGTCAGTTTGGGACTAGCATAAAGAGTAGATTGGATTGTGACTATTTCTTGCGTTTTTCCACATCTGGACCAAACATTCCAACAACAAAGATTTGTGCTGACAAAGAAGGAGTTGAACTTTGTGTGAGTTTTTGTTTCATTTGGATTGGCCAGGTACGTGCTGAGATATTAAATGGAAGGAAGTACAAGCACGAGTCCTGTGCTCAGGTCTCTGCACTGGCTCCTGTGGCTCAGAGAATAGACTTTAAATGAGCTCTGCTTGTTACAAGTCTCTCCATGGCCCAGCACCAAAGTACATCTCCCATATGTTAGTGTCATATGAACCATCTCACACTCTGAGGACTTCAGGGACCGGCCTCCTGCTGGTGTCCAGAGTCAGGACTAAACATGGGGAATCAGCGTTTCAGTTTTCTGCAGCTAAAACCTGGAACAGTCCTGTGAAACAGGCCTCTACTTTGACAAAGTTTAAATCCAGGCTCAAAACGGTTCTGTTTCGCTGTGCATATGACTGAAAGGTTTTTATTCTGCACTCTTCTCTTTTAATGTTCATTTTATGATGATTATTTGTGATTATTTATGTTTTGATTTGTTGTATTGTGTGATGATTATCAAGATACTCGTGTATGAATTGTGCTATACAAATAAACTTGCCTTGCCTTAAACCAGGTCAAAACATGTACTTTAAATTTGTGATTTTTATGTTTTGATTTGTTGTATTGTGTGATGATTATCAAGATACTCGTGTATGAATTGTGCTATACAAATAAACTTGCCTTGCCTTAAACCAGGTCAAAACATGTACTTTAATAGTTAATCAATAAATGGTAAACAGTCTTATTTGCCCAAGTCCCATCTGTGAGTATTTTAGAATGTTGAGATGCCACATGAACCAAACCTATTGACATATACATAAGATATGCACATACCAATATACACTACAGATAAAGTAACTATTGATTATGGCCTAAGCAAGAAGAAGCTAAGCAAGTACTCGAAGTACTAGGACGGGAGACCACAGGGAATATAAGGTGCCACAGTGAGGCAGCAGTGGCTCGAGTGGAAACAGACGTTGTGTCTTAGGCAAGACACTTCACCCACTTTGCCTAGTATGAATCTGATGTGCGTGTGAGTGTTGGTGGGTGGAAGGGCTGAGAGAGCAGATTGGCAGCCTCTCCGTCAGTCTACCTACCTAGTATGGAGTGAATGAATAATGCAAAAGTGATTATTACTAAAAATACTTTAAAAGAACTTATGGACAAACTTGGAGCTTGTCTCATTCACTTTCCTTATCAATGACAGCAGTAGTGGCACAACTCTACAGTTCAAAGAGCTCCCGTACATGTACATTATATGAACTGAACAGCATCGCCACTGAAGTACTTAAAATCTTGTTTCCATGGTAGAATATAATGTACCATAGATTTCATAATTGTAAAATCTATTATTACTGCACAAACTGTATGTTATATTGAACTTGGTTGTCAGTTGGAACAGGCAGCGGTCCAGCTGTTTGGGATCGATGGTTTTAGCCCCTGTCCAAATAACACCTCTGCGCCGGTAAATCTGACCGGCCCTATACACTTTCAGCACTTTTTGTTCCAACAAGTATGTATTGGGTTGTAATAACAATATCTCCTGTATGGATTCTGAAATACTGTGCATTCACACATCTGTCCCGCCATGAGTTACAAAATCTGAAGGACATATCAGTTGTGTTTAATTATATCAGACAATCTATCGCGAATTTCTAACACTAGTATATGCAAAAATAATCATGCCACTCATGCATATTACCAACTCGAGGTATACAAAGATCCCCAAGCATCTCTTTGTACTGAGGAATAAATAAAAGAGGAAATATAAAATGTACAGTTGCAGACTCAATTATATATACCAATGAGCAAATATTGTGGCTGGCTTGTCAGGCTGTCATTATTTCTCTTCGCGTTCCTGTTTTGTTGATGTGTAGATGCTTTGCCACATAAACAAAAGCCCAACAATGTGTCTAGCTGCGTGCCGTGTCGCATTAAATTTAAGTGTTTCGCGCACAGTTTGAGTTTTGATGTCTGCAGTACAGTGTCAGAAAAATAGAGATTTATATTCCTGTTTTTTGGGTTTTTTTTTTTTTTTTTTTTTTTCACTTTGGTTTTA
>KN484609.1:7245-28111 GCA_000787095.1 Periophthalmodon schlosseri
AAGCCGAGCGGCTCCGTGAAAAGGGCCTATACTGTTGCAGGCACCACCATCTTCTACCATTTTATTAAAGCCTAACTGTGTTTGCTCTTGGGCTGCGCCATTTTGTGATTTCAATTCAATTGAAATATATTGTGCAACCCCAGGACCTTACATTGTAACCTCAAATATTTTCTGAGGAAAACAGATTAGTGTTGTCATGATACTAAAATTTCAAACTTGATTTCAATACAAAGAGACTCGATACACAATACAGATTCCAATACCACGATGACAATAAAAAACATTTTATTATTATTTAGACAATAGTATGTGATTTTCAACATTAAATCATAGCATTTTCTTTTATATTATCATGTGGCCATAGTCTATCTGTGTAATCCCTCAGTGGTCCATGTAGGTTCCATAGTGGTCCATGGGTGTATATCAGTCTATGTGGACTTCTACTTGTTCTGATACAGCTTAAGATCATTCTAAAGCTATTCAGGAAAAGTTCATTCATAATTGTGCCATCTCAAATTATAACCTCAAATATTTTCTAAGGACAACAGATTAGAGCGGTTGTTAACACTGCCCCTGTTGGTTCTTTAAATCTCACATTCACAGATGGTGCACAATTTTGATTCACTATTTGGAGGAATGGGAGGATCTAACCAACCCACAACCTTGCTTAACTCAGTTGTAAAGTAAATGCCATAAACTTGATTAGACACAACTTAGACACATACTTAAGTTGTAACTGCACTGTGACTGACCTTTGCTGTCACATTATTTTACCCTTGCCTTAGATTTATTAGTCACATGTCTTTGTGTATAAGCAGGCTACTGGTTTCATATTAGTTTTTGGAAAGCATTAGTATGACTTTCACATCCTCCCAGTCGAAAGAGGAACACACACAGAGACCTTCACAGTAAAGTACAACAAAGTAGATTAGGATACTGTAATAATGGACTTTGTAATTTGATCTTGGTGCACCGTCAGCCATAGCAATACATCAATGTCCTAAACCTCAAGCAATATAAGAATTTCTCTACAAGAAATCTGGTTGATTTTACCAATAGAAATCTTCAGTGATTTGACCAATTTAAGGGACATATAAAGCAAACGTGACTTTTAATGTATGTTTCAGGGTGGAGATAGGGGGTAGGATTACTATCTCTGGGATTATTCCAAAAATTCAGACTCCAGGTCATATTTGTAGGATTCAGAAATCTTGTCTTGTAGCCATTTTTCAACAATAAAAATATGCAAATTAAAATCTGCTGCTTGTCATAGTGAAATGGCATTATAAAGAGGCCTGTCAGTCAGTTCTGTGCTTTTGAACAGGAAGTTAATGGACCTGTTTCTATTATCAAGCCATCTTAGATCCACATTGCGCTACAACAAGCAGATTACTAATGAGCGATCTACACTTATATATATTTACTTTAATACTAAATACTATGTCTTCTTTAACAATATTTAGATACATTTTAAATACATTTGCAGTTGGGGTCTATTGGAAATGCTGTATTTTTAGTTTCACTTAGTCATCACGGGTCCATTTGCTATGCACAGTCATATCCCGTCCTGTAAGTATATGCGCCGGCTCTGACTCAGTGCTTTTCCTGTTGACTGAAGAGGGAATGAGGAAGATTGTTTCTACGGTTAGACCTGAAGTGTGCTGTTTGTATTGATTTGAAGTAGGCAGCTCCTGTGTCGCTTAATGACAGGAATCCCCATAGAGTCCCCCGTTTAGTGTCTGGTATGTTCACTCATTATTTATTAAAGAATAGCTGGCTGGCTGTTGTCCTGTGGTTGGCTGCATGTATAGGGCTTGTATGACCAAACTGTATTGACTGACTGAAGTCTTGTATAGTCGTCTGGCTTGTCTCTGCTCATGCACCTGTGCTGGGTTTGATCTTTGGTGCAGTTCTTGAACACAAATGATGTTTACAAGTAGAAATGAAAGAAAGAAAAATGTAGTGTTATATTGTGTATATTGTCTATAGTTACTAAATTATTACTAAAAATGATCCTAAGGAGAGATGCCAACTGTAATCTTCTAAACAAGGGTATACAATGATATTTCTGCCCTTTTGTGGTTAACTTTATGGTCCAGTCACATTTTGTGCAAGTAAAAGTACTGGTAGAAGTATGGAAAGTACTTAGAGAAGTACAATTTTATTAAAAGTTCGTGGAGAAAATGTACTTGAGTAAATGGAATTACTAGTCACCTCTGTTTGCTGTTTTACATGTGATATC
The DNA here is from genome assembly GCA_000787095.1 of Periophthalmodon schlosseri. Classification (NCBI taxonomy): domain Eukaryota; kingdom Metazoa; phylum Chordata; class Actinopteri; order Gobiiformes; family Gobiidae; genus Periophthalmodon; species Periophthalmodon schlosseri. The sequence goes on from KN484609.1 coordinate 9,488, forward strand.
CCTCTCAATCTTAAGTCATTCAGGAAGAGGAAGGTCTTTCAGTTGCGTTTTGGCCAATCAGAGCAGCCAGTTGACATTGCTACAATAATAATACAATATAGTTTTTGGCTAAATAAATGTATAGCATTGTGTCTACCATTTTTCACCCTTGCTACCTTGTTAGCAATTATGAATAAAATGTTTTTGCTGGAAAGTAAACATGATGTTATATATTATATGTATTATAATAAAAAATAAACATTGCCCTGATCATAAATCCCACTGAACGAATCCGTGTACATGTGAAATTGGATATAGCCGAGGTGCAGTCAGAACAGTATTTTACAGGTACATTTAGTGGTGTTTTAGAATGAGAGGAGAGTCTGCTTTTGTAGGATCAGCGCGAAAATCCCAGCATGCAGCGGGGTGTGAAACAGCATGTACAGCTCAAACTCTTTTTCAAGTATTTTTTTGATTCTGTCCAGCAGCTTTTAAAAATGCAGTTTAGTGATGTTGGAGGGGTGTGGTCGCGTTCCACAGCACCACGGACCACAGTCTGGCCCTGCTTCACTGCTCTGCCCACACGCTCCAGGCCTCACATCAGAAACCTCCCATCTCCACTACACAGGGCTTTATAGTGAGTGCATGAGGACGTGAGCCTGGCACAAAGAAGAGCTGTGTGCGCCGCTGACCTTTGAACCCACAAGACCTTCAGAGGCACAAGATTGTTTGTTTGTGAAGAATTTGTGATGGAGTCATAAATCTGAGAGGCTTTTTCATGCTTAGACTCAGCATGAATATAGCGCAGCATAAAAAAGTATATTTTATATGAGATATCAGTCACTGTTTTAGTATTAATTACTTTGGGCAGTGTTTGTTGGCATAGTGCTCTGCTTGTCTGCTGCTTGTATAAGCTTGATAGTGATGTTAATATTCGGTTAGTAAAGATGGAGATAAACAATATAAGAGGTTTTAAAAAGTCAGTCAGGCCTTTAATCTCAAAAGAAGACGGTCAGGTGACAGGTCCAGACATATCTCTCTTAACTCACACAAAATTAATTGAATGATTTTATTACAATTATACTATATTGCATGGGAAAACGTAAGTGTTGTGTATTTTATATAGGTATTGGTGAGCAATGGAAACACCCAAATGCATATTTGAAAAGTATAAAACAATACTGTGGAACATTCCATGCAAACCAATTAGACACCCGAGCGGAAAAGTTCATAGGGTACCTTTTAAATTTCATTAACCCAGCTTTAAACAGCTTGAAATGAAAGTGAGGACTGTTTGTTATTACTGGAATTTTCACTGAGCAGTAGCAATAAAATGTTGTGGAATAGTTGTACTTACCCACAAACCACTGTATTCTGCTTCGACCAGACAAACTATACATCAGCTATTATGAATGCATATGGGGATGTGTTGTTCTCTTCCTCACTTGTCTGGAAAACACGTAGAGGGACCATGCCCACCTCTGGGATTGGTGACTCTCTTCCTCTTTCTCTCAGAGAGGAGGAGGCGGCTACCACTGCTACTTCCTCAGCCTGTATGAAAATCTATCATTTCTGGTAGTTGGATTCTGTGCTAGCATTGGGAGTGGACTCAGTGATTCGTCACATGTGAGTAAAACTGGCCAACTTTTACATTTTATTTGGTGTTTATGTTGGCAGTTGACTTTTCGGTGAAGGTTTGGTTTGGAGTGATTCATGCCGTCTTGGAGAAGGGAAGTTTAAAATAGTGATGATAAACATGTGTGGAGCAGACATTTTCCATAATTTCTGTATTTTTATAGTGTTTTTCTCAAAGGGAAATTTGAATGTGGGCGTGTTTGGCCTGTCTCCTTTTTAAGCTGCTGAGAACTAAAACTGTAGAATACATTTTAAGATGCTGTAAGGAGAACTAAACTACACACAAAATACTTATACCTTATAATTTAAAGTAACACCGTATTAAAAGTCAGGTTTGTGGAAATGCAAGCCCACTCTTATTACGGAGAGATGTTTTGCTAGTGCTATAAAAACATCAACATTTATTACTTTTATTTTAGTCTGTTTTTTGGCTTAAATGGTACACTTTGAGACTTTAAGTGAATATAATGTATTGTTTTGTGTTGCCATGTTGTTTTTGCAGTGCACCTGACAGTTGCCTAATGACATAAGACAGGAAGTTAACCAGGTTCTTTGTAATAGTGCATTTCCTCATAATGCTTTTACACTTATGGCTAAAATCAGTGTAATGAGCTGGTGTCCTAAGCAGAGCATTTAAGGTCATAGAATGGTCAGTGATGGAGAGGTTGAGTTTCCTATTGAGTATGGAGCCATTAGTGGTTGTGGTAAAGCAGCAATGCAATGAATGCTCATAAACATACTCTCTGATGCATAATGTACATTTAGAGGATTCTCAAGAAGTGGAAAGTAACAAGATATGTTTGTTTTGCAATCAGGAGGTCTGAGTAATGTCAGACAGTATAGAAAAACACATTATATAAGTACATCATTTTATTTTTATAGCACATTTACAACAACAGCAGCTGCACAAAGGGCTTCACATGCACAGTAAAATGCTTATAAATAAATGCTTATAAAGTACAAAAACACAGCTTGGGCCCAGCGATATAGGGGGAAAAAAAAAAATCAAGATTTTTCCCTCATATTGAAAGCATTGACAGGTGGACTTCAGACATAAAGAGCAGGGTGTCAGGATCACTACACTTTTTATTTTGTGCTGAAAGGCCCAATAATTCTGAAGAAATCCACATTTAAAGTTTGGAATGAGTTTAATATTTTAAGCCAAAAAGCACGCTCTACCGCTATCGGCAGAAACGCATACACGCACGTTACCGCTATCGGCAGAAATGCATACACGCACACTCGCTAACGCTATTAACAGAAATGCACACGCCCTTGACCGCTATCGGCAGAAACACCTGTGATGCTAAATTAGGTCTTAAGTTTCAGACATAAATGGTGAGAAATAGTCGTTTACTTTCCATAACTTGGATTTTAATGATTACAAGCACCAGAGGAGAGAAAGAGGAGAAACGGTGAGGAGCTGTTGGATCAGAGGGAGGGAGGGGGGAGCGGGGGGAGCGGGGTCAAACGGCACCGCACACACAGAGGTACTGGACCTTTAGTCAAATTGGCCAGAAGAAACTTAGTCACGATATCAAGAGACGTGCTGTGGCTCTGACTCGGAGCTTTCAGCCAAACAACGGTACATCCTCCTCTTCAGTAGGCTACCGCACGCTCTGCCACAGGATTGGCTGTAGACCTGTCTATTAAAATGCGCTTGCCTTATCATCGACATCGACCAAAGTTTTGATAGCAATCTACTGATCTTTCGATTTTTGGCACAGCCTTAAACATAACCTGTATGAAAAAAACAAAATCGATACAAATGCTCAATCTGTGTTAAAGCCAAATAAATCTGTTTTGAGAGAATATTTAAATTACTCCAGTGGCTGGGGGGGGGGCTCAGTTTAGGGAGCAGCACGTCAAATGCCTCATTGAGTTTTAATTGAGATCCAGGTGCATTTTAAATGAACTAGTTTTCTGACCTCACTGGTCTTGGGACATACTATTTAGAGTTTGACCAATATGTTTTTTTTTAGATGCCTGATGCTGCCATTTGTTTAGAAACCAGAGCAACAGATGGCAGCCAGTAAGCTCTGATGATATTTTTGGGCAGATATTTTGGATATTTAAGGCCGTTAAACAGTGCAACTATTGCCCCACATATAGGCTGATATATTAGCTGACCTATATATTGGCCTATCTCTAGGACATATGATGATTAAAGCTCAGTCAAATGTCAAAGATATGCTGTGAGATATGCTTCAGTGATTTAACCCTCTGACATGGGCACACAAAATGTATAAAATCATACACCAAAACACTCACACTTGCGCTTTCAGTTTTCTAGTCTTTGTTTATAGATTGTGTGTGATGTTAGTTTCATCCGGCTGCTTCAAAGTACTGACAAATAAGATTTTTGTCTACTTCCTTTTTGTACTTTTCTTTTATCTGTTCAGCAGCACAGACCCAGCAGCAGCAGAGGCTCACTGCAGTGCCCCATATTCACTTTTAGATTATATGTTCTACTTTTTAACAATATAATTTAAGGCAATTACAGCCCAGCTCTAAGCATATGGCTGTGGTGTACTATACTTTATATTGGACTTTTAATTTGCTATTTTTGTGCCTTGCCCATGTTTAGCCTGTTACTACTAACCACAATGTCTCTGTTTGTTTTGTTGAGAGTTTCCCTAGCAGCTGTGATGTAAAACTCTCTATTACTTGATCTTTTTATATATATATACCCATGTTACCCTTTATTTTTTCTATGTCTAACTATAACATGCGTTTGGGTCCAATGAAACTAGGCCAATGTAAAATAGGACAGCGATAGCTTGACAGAAATCAGCCTCCAATCTGTACATAGCAACATGAAGCAGTTAGATGTGGTGAATTAAAAGTCTATTTACTAGGACGTAGGTTTGAATTTGTAAATCGCAAAGGCAGCAGTTTGTGAAGTACCATTATTTTCCCCACAAACAACAAAATATCCTGTTTTGCTCTGCATAAAAACTGCTAACCCTGTCGTTTAGATCTGTACAAACATGTTTGAAATGTGATTCTTGTATTAGTTTGTCAGTTCACATTTCAGTCTTTCAGTCAATTCTTGTGGATGCGTTTTGAACTAGTTTGAACTAGCGAATCTAAATGCAATCGCAATTTCCCAAATAGTTCAGCCTTATTTTCAGGAGTGTAAAGAAGGTGTTAAACGATTCCAGACAGGAGGTAGTCACAGGACAGAGCCTTGAGAGATGTGAGTCCCATGACGACCACAGCAAACACACGAGCTGTGATAGAGGCTGATCAGATAACTGTGTGAGTGCAGGCATGTACTGCTAATATCCTGCAGTGCTAACTTAGGCTAACGCGCTCAGTAGATCATCACCCTGTAATTATAAGTACAGTGTCACAAGTAGAGCACTGTTTACTGTTTATTAGCTCCTCAATATGGAGTTTGTTTTGTTCTTTTTTCAGTAAAGTGATGTTGATGATGATTGTAATCTTCTGAGGGGCACATTATGCAACAATAGTGCCACCATCTGTTCACCATTTACAAACCGTAATAATAATAATAATGCATTGGATTTATATAGCACCTTTTGAGACACTCAACTTGCTTTACAGTGCATTATTCATTCACTCCACATTTGGTTTTGGTAAGCCGCAGTTGTAGCCACAGCTGCCCTAAGGCAGACTGACGGAAGGGAGGGTGCCAGTCTGTGCAATCGACCCCTCTGACCATTACCAACACTCGTGCACACACCACATTCATACTAGGCAGCCTGGGTGAGGTGTCACAACAACAATTTTTAACACTGGCGCCCCAATGTGGCACCTAGTATTCCCAAGCGGTCTTCCATCCAAGTACTGACCAGGCCCAACCCTGCTTAGCCTCTGAGATCTGACAAGTTCAGGCTGATGAGGAGGTTTGGCCACAAAATATATCTTTTCATCTTGTGCATTGCAGACTAGGACTGTATGATAGTAGATGGCGAAATGGCTATTAAATACTGCGATATTTCAGGGTACTTTTTGATATTTATTTTTGACATTTGACATACTGCATACACCAAAGTATGCCCTTAAAATCTAAATGGTAAGTGTTGTACGAAAAAGCTTAGGGTTATGCTGATCTCATTTCCGAAAGATGATCTGGTATCCTCATTATGATCCCTCTAATTCCCACCAGATCATCTTACTCCCCCGATCAATACCCCTCTCTCTCCTCTGGGCCCATCACCAGCCCACACACTCCTGTTTAAGTGCACTAACGTCTTAGTGTCCAGATGAGCACCTCTCCATATGGACTCACATGTGCAGCGTCTCTGTCAACATCCTGTTTGAGCCTCATGCCCTCACAACTCTGTAGACGCTGCATACCTCATGTTACATAAAGTGTTGAGCTAGCACTGAGGGCTGCCAGCTTAAATAAAAGGGCTTTTCCTTTTTACCTTAGTGACCCTCGAATATGGAGACTTTTATGTTCTTTTGTTTCAGAATTTACTGCAGAAGCATTCATATTTTATAACTCACTGCTCTCTCACTTGTGAAATGTAACAAATCAGTGCAGTGGGGTCATCGTTTTATGTTTTGTATTTATCTTTTAACAGCAGATGTTAACCACTTATCATCAACAATAAGAATCATTTTTACCTAAAAATGAAATAACTGTTTATCTGCTTCACCCTGTTTGTTTTTTGTGGTTTCAAATTATTCAACTTATAGAACGTTTAAATGACTAAAACCTATCATGTGTTGGTTTTAGTGCTTTGGCAGGAATCAGGACTATGCTGTACTCAGGACTGAGCTCGTAGAGTCAGTGATCCGTTGGCTGTAGACACAGTTTTAAATGAGGCAGGGCTCAGCATCTGTGTTTTTGAGTCTGTTCAGCTCCAGGGGGCTGTTAAATCTCTCCAACAGTAACACTCTGTTTAGGAGAATGTCTTTCTCAGATCGTTCCCTTTCTCCTGTGCAGGCCCTGTCAGCTGACGCCCAGCCATGATGAAAGCGGGCGCCACCAAAGTGGGTCTGCCCAAACCCGGGCACGAGCGGACCAGGCCTGCCTCTGTGTCCTCCCCCACCTCCTCCGCCATGAAGACCCCCAGGTCGAACCTGCTCGCACCAGACCACCGCCTCAGCAGGGTGACCAAAGCAATCTTATATAATCCATTATTGCATTTAATTTAATTTTAGAAGAGCCTCCAATCCGTTATCTGGTTCCCGGTTCACCTTTGTGTTGGCTTCAAAATTATTCCTGTTAATCCTGTTAATTTAATAATTAATAAACATTATTTTTGGTCACGCAGCAAACAGTACCTTCAAAAATCTTGAAACTATGTACCACAGACTTGTACACACCCACATCTTCATTTACAAAGCTATACTGGCAAAACTTCCACAGTATCTCACCTCCCTGATTCAATTCAACAGCCATAGCAGGTCTCAGGAGAGACTGACCTTAGCAGAACCACAAATCTACACAGAGCAAGGGAAAACTGGTTTTAGATTTTATGCCCCTCATTTATGGAACACTCTCATAAACCAACTCAAACTTAACACACACACTATATCTGTCATCTTTTCAGACTGTTGTAATTGTTATAACTGAAGCCTGTGGACCACACGCTCTGTAAATATTTAAATGTACATTTTACTATGCATTATTAATTGTAAATGTTGTATGTTTTAACTGTGTGCTCAGGACTCCCTTGAAAATAAGATGCAATCTCAATGGGACGTTTAATAATTTGCTAACATATGGCCTGTGTTTGTAGCTAAAACGAGCTAACAGTGACGATGCCCTGAATAAGCCTGCTATGACAAGTGCTACAGGGTCTCGGCTGAAGAAGACTGTGACGACTGGAGCCATCTCAGACCTGCCTGAAGCACGGCCTCGCGGCTCCGCAGGTAACTGCAATACCAAAGAGTCCACTATGTTTTTATTATTAGGGTCACTGCTGTGATCAGCCACTAGAGGGCAGCAGCGAATAACTAAAGCTAGCTATTTCTATGCACCAGACAGCTAGTGAATGTTACTTCAAATAATGCTTTAAAGATGGGCTTCTTTAATACCTCTGTTGCATTGTTTTGGTGTTTAGTAAATTCATCAGCACTATTTAAATTGACTGCTTTTAAAATCTTTTCTTTAATTTATTCTTTATTACACCAAAATGAAAGAAAGACAGTATACTTTACAATTTCACTATTCTATTTCAAATTATATGATGATAGACAGTATTATGTGGTTTTGTCCAGCTTTTAGGATCTGCCATTTTGAATGACACACATATCAGTTGTGCTTAAATTTAGATTTGCTAATTTAATGTGCAATCCATTCCTCAAAGCCCGAAGAAAAAAAAAAATCTCCCACAAAGTAATTTGCCCCACCTAATGGCAATGATGTTTATGTTGTGTCTGTATAATGTCTGCATTGTTTGTTTGTTCTGCATTTTTGGGGTATTCAGATACCTTATCTCTGAAAATAATAATCTTTTTGTTTTCCACTGTAACTATAAAGCTTTTCTAAATATTGCTGCTGTTGAATGCAAAGGCTATGTAAACAAAGCAGTTCAACTGTGAAACAAGGATTAAATGCAGGGCAAACTTGGCGACTTGTTTTGTTTGCAATAATTTAAGTAGTCCATAGCACACAGTTTAAAATTCTGCACAATGAAGCATATTGTGTCTGCTTATGTTGGGCCAATCCGCACGGTGCAAAGACATGTCCTGGTAATACACAGCTTCAAAGACTGGTTAAGCTCAAGCAGAGATAAGTGAATTCTCCTTGACAATAGCACAGGATCATAGCCAAGTGAGGCTCTTAGCTCCCAGCTCCCAAATACAATTAGGCCTTAATCAGCTGTAAGTTTGTTGTTTTTTGTTTTTACGAAGGACAAAAAGGTATCTGTGCTTTCTATTACAAAACACAATTAGGTTACTTGCCTTGTCTATGATGGTCTTCGGATATAAAAATATGGCTACAGGACTTCAGGCATATAAACCTTATGGGTTTCAGCTTTCTGTTTATGGTCATCATTTTGAAAAATAAAAATAAAAATCCATAGACGTCAGGTGCTTTTATTATCTATTGTATGCATTTATTTATTTTAATTGATACACATTTCCCACCTCTAATATTAAAGCAAAGTAAATTGACATTTTAGAGTGATGATCCCATGATGAGTACGTTGGTAGTTTCCTTCCTGCTATATTGTATTCTTCTGCTCAAGTGCATTGAACTGCGCCATAAAATCATCTTTAATGTCAAATCATTTGTGACAGGTGAATGAGTTCAATGAGCTGTGCACACAGCCAATGGCAAAGAGCATTTGTGGTCTCACACTTCCGTCAACCTGCCTCCTTTGGGACACCTGCAAAGGAAATGTCATGATTAATTAAATTTATGTTGATCCAATATCGGTATCAGTGGTGTTTGAGGTTTTCCCAGATATTAGTATCGGTCCAATGTTGAAAATGTAGCTGATATTTGCCACCAGTATATTTATAAGTGCGTTAGATTTGTCTTTTTGAGCAGACTAATGAGTAAAAATTGAAAGAAGAAGAGCAAATAAGCCACCGCAACGTCCACAGCAGCAAGAGAAATATCAGGTATTGGTATACTGACTCAAAAATCCATATCGGACCAGCTTTATTCAAAATAGATGATTCTTTGACTTTTGTAGATCGATGCATTTTACCCCTGAACTGTCACTTGTTCCTATTGACTCCCATATCGCCAGCTGTGGCATTGTGTTGTGCTCTAAGCTGTGGGTGCCTGACAGAATCCTCAGTGGGATGTAAAAAATAATTCATGAATGACAAATGTTGCAGTCTGGCTAATGGAATGACAGTGTTTTATACTGACCCGAACCTAAATCTTGTTTGAGCTAATCACTGTTAATGAGACAAGGAAGGGGAGCTGCAGTGCGATGCTTCATGTATTTTTTATGTCTATGCCAAAACTAGGTCAGATGTGGCTTTGTTCTTTTGCAGAGGAAGTGTGTAAGCAGGAAAACCAAGAAAATGCATGGGCTTCAGTGGAAGGATGAAATTAAAATTAAAATAACTAAATAAACTATATAAAATTGTTGACGCATAGTATTTTTGAGAGATTCTTGTTAAAGGTGTGCTATGTAATCTTACAGGTGGAGTGTCTGCCAGAAAAGTAATTTTCTATCAATAAAAAACAAGATATATTAATGTCCCACTGCAGAACATTCCAAGCAAAGCAATAACATCTCCTTGGAGACAAGCAGGGGCACCCACCACTCGAAAACTGTACCTTTAAAGTGTTGAATATTTTTACCTCCACACCCATCGCCAAAAACAAAAGATATTAATGCTATCAAAACAGTGGGTCAAAAACGAGGACAGACAATACATGCTGCTTGTGTTGGCTTGATTTTAGATTATTGTTATCAGTAATGCAGTATATTGTCTCCTCAACATGTTTTAAAATCTATAAGTTAAAGAGTTAAAGTTTCAATTATAAAGATCAAAGTTTTGCATTGACCTCAAGCTAAATCTACTAAATTATATATAACATAAATCTGTAGGTGCTTGTGCACCATTGATTGTGATTCACCTCCTGCCCCGCCCCCTTCCCCCCTCAGCCTGATTCACTCATGAAGTGTTATTTTAGCTAATGGACTGCTGTCCCATTTGGCACTTTACCAGCCTCTCCACACTGTCAGACAACGGGTTAAAGCCTGCCCATTTGGATGACTTATTTAAGCAGCACTCATCAATAATGCAGTAAGGCTTTCACTAAAGGAGGGGTCCCAGAGAAGCAGGAAGAACTCGAGGCAGATCGGACTCTATAAATAACAACTGAAGCTGGCACTAGCAGTTTGGGGAGTCTAGGCACTTAATTGGCAGACATTTTCAACTTTCAATGGATTTTGCCGCTGGCTCCAGTACATTTGAACTTGTATAGAATTTGTGTTTATTTGTTGCTTATGCTGTTAGCGTTTTGCTATTTCAAGTTATTTTTTTCCTACAATGATTCTATAGTGAATACCAGTCTCACTGATTTTAAAGATAAGCTTGTACTTGATTAAGGATTAGCTTGTACTTGTTTGGTCAGTGTAAAGTGGCTAAGCTGCTGATGTGTTGGTATATCTTAGTATATTTCCGTGTTATGGGATCAAAAAGGCTCACCATGTATGACAATTTATCAGTTTCAGCATCCTGTTATAGGTGACATTTTGAGGGCTTTTCACCAATCAAAAGATATAGTAATTTATTTGAAATTGTTACTTGTTACGGCAATGGTCATCATTTTTCATTTGAGAGAATGGTAGATGTACTTGCACTGGCACAAGGTAGTCTTTCATATCCACCTTGGCCTTGAAAATATGAATTACCATTGTTGTAACTTTTGTCCATGTCCATTTTAGTGACAGCGCCCACATAAAGATCACCCAAATGTGCCTTGAACCGTGACGTCTTTTCACCCCTCACCATCTGCTCACTTCTGCAGTGTCACCTACAGCACCTAACAGCCTATAAACTTTACCTCTCCTTTAAACAGGAAGGTGCTGTACTTTAACAAGAGAGCTCAATGCGTACTTCCTCTTTACCTTTTCCCTTTCATTTTCACTTTGGCTGTGTCATTCTCTGCAGTGCATCTGCAGAGACACACTGTTCTTTGGACTCACCTTCAGCCCTCTATGCTTTGGAAGGTCACTGTCCATTAACGATTAAGTCTGTTACCCTCACAGAGAAAGAATTATGCATGGATGAGTAGGCCGGTCACAATAACATTCTGAAGTGCTATATATTGCTGAGGCAAATATGGACAATAAACGATAATATTGAAACTAATTGATCATCCCCAAAAGAAAACGATTCTAAACCATTTCTAAATTTAAATATTAAAACACGAGCTGCAATAAATAAATAACGGAATGAAAGACTGTAATTATTAGTTTGTATTCATAATAAGTCATAGGGGTTATTTATTCAACCCTCTACAACTCAAATCTTATTGTGGTACAGACAAATAAAAAAAATGTACCACTGGCAATGCCTTACAAATCCTAGTGTCTCAGATGAGCACCATCAAATTGAAAATGACTTCTGGATGGGAGTTGAAAATGACTTCTGGATGGGAGTTGAATGGGAAGGTGGAAAAGGCTACCACCTTTTCCACCTTCCCATTAGTATAAAAAAAAGTACCCATGATAAATATTGACCCCCCCAAAAATAATTGTTCCATTTATCATTTATTGAACATGAATCTATATAGTAATTGTCGTGACAGGCCTATGGATGAGTGGACATTATAAGGAGAATAGCCAACGTGAGCGTGACTAATACCATAGTTTGGGGCTATTGTCCCAGTGGGCCCTGTGTATTTGTGTGTCTGTCTCGGTCTAGTCTGGGGGAGAGGTGTGGACCTTGGCCATGTTATAATTGTCACATTAATTCATCCAAACCTTCCCTAGAGCTTTTATTGTCAGGAAAAGCTACAATTTGTGAACAAATTTTTCCGGTTTATTAATTGTCCACAGCCACTTTGTCTGAGGAGAATGTCAATAGTAATAGTGAGTTCATTGAATGGATAAACTTATCTCTTATGCTGTTAAGGGACGTAGATGAAGAATCTGCCTGAGGTGGCAGTTTTGCTGATGCTGCGTCTATGGGGTAAATGATAGCTCATTGCTATAACAGTAGTAAGATGAAGGGGAGAGGGAGTGAATGGATTTAGAGGTGATTATTTTATTTGAATAGATTGTTTTTTCAGACCAAGGTTTAGCTTGTTTTCATACCTCACAGTTTCAACTTCTCACTAGCGCTCTTCCTCAGAGTGGTCACGTGATGTTGCTGTGACGTGTCCGGTCACCTGATTTAAACAGGTTTTGGAGCCGTCTTCCTACCAGTGGAGGCAGGACGACAAGGCCGTCTGCAGTCAGGAAGGCCGCTAGTGAGCAGTCGAAACTGTCGAAAACTAAAACGTGGTCTGAAAAAAGAATCTATTATCAGAAGACCAGACAAATCTTATTGGACTGTTGAGAGGCCATTGATTACCATTAATTACAAAATGTAGCAAAACACAACCACTAAAGTTGGCTTTGGTAGCTGATAACAAATGTGTGTACTGCTGTCAACTGTAAATGATAAATGGTTATCTGATTGCTTTAAGTAACTGGAACATTTATTGACTCAAAGTAACAATTTGATTAATAACCAAATGTTTTAAATATATTTGTCAGTTTTTGGATTTTAAGTTTTATTTGGCCAATCTCCATTCCCCCAAGACTTTATATAAAGTTAACACTGTTTACAAAGATGCTTTTCGTACACAAAATCAAAGAACACATAATCAAAAAAGTTTCAACATTTACAAGAAAAGACTTCTCCAACTAAAACCATTACTTATTTTTGTGGGGCTGGCTATATATTGATCTTAGTCAAATACACACATTTACATAAGCTTTGTGTATGTTGTGATTTACTTCACACTTCTGAACAGTATATCTATTTTCACCACAAGCCTTTTGCCATTGTAAAAGATATGTTTGTCCATTTTAATTAGAAAGAGGAAACCAAATGAAGCTCTTTGATTGCACAGTTGCACACATTTTCATCAGTTCCCTGCTGTGTGATCAGTGAGGAAACAATCCACAGAGCCAGGGGTGGTCCTTAATCCCTCTTGTAGCATCTCCTCTCCCCACTCTCCTATTCTGTGTCTGGAGGAGGCAGTTTGTAAAGCGCCTGCACTGTCACCTTCTGCCAAAAAACCCCCGTCCTCCTCCTCTGCTTCCTCTATGCCCCGCCTCCTCTCTCTCTCTCCCTGGTCTTTTCAGGAGCGGACTTCACCATTGTTCAGCTGTTTTCTGGCGAGAGTGAACTGTGTGTGTGAATGCACCGTGCCATGGGAAGCCACTCCTCCTTTTTGTGCCGATTCCAGTCATCACAGCGATAATGAGGTGCACACGACGCCGGCTACCAGTCTGACATTCCACTACTGTCACGGAGATAGCGGACAACCCGGCATATTTTGTGTTTACTGGATTTCAACTCATGCACGCTCAGATCTTCCCAGGAGGCAGTTAAGAGAGCAGAGAACGGGATTATATGTCTGTTTTGATTCAAGAGTTGTATGGGACTGCAGGATTCTCGGACTAGTCCAAGGAGAAGTATCAGGATTCGGAGCGGACCAACATGGGCAACCAGACAGGGAGGCAGGAGGAGTCTACAGGTCTGCCTCAGCATCACTTACTCTCAATACTAGGGTTTAGGGCTCAGGATTTGGGAAAAATATTGAATAGTGATTTTCCTGACCAGCATTGCGATTAGATTTGCGGTTTGTTTTAATAATAAGATTCTGTTGAAAGATCACATTTTAAATGCGCCCAGAAGAATAGACAAAAAGACTGAAATATGAAAAAACAAGAATCACATTTCAGAACATGTTTGTACAGTTCTAAACTATAGGGTTAACAGTTTTTACGCTGAATAATACAGAATATTTTGTTGTTTATAGAGGAATTTATGGTATGTAAAAGTGATTTGCCAGTTGCATCTGTGATTTTTGATTTGGTTGCGATTTATCTTGCAGCCCTACTAGGCCTGGGACGAGATACAATACATGAGATTTGGTCCACGAGGATAAGACAAGACGAGATTTTGACATAAATTAGGAAAAGTAAATCTTGTGGTAGAATAGAAGAAGAAGAGTTTGTCCCTCCCTTTACCCAATACTGTAACTGTGCTTGTCTCACTGTTGATTGTGAACCAGACGGACACGAGTTTGATAAATACAATAGACTAATCTCCTGTCAGACAGCATGTGTGACTAATGAGTTTTGACTGAGATGCTCTCCAGCTGAGTCCACTTCAGTAATTCTGTCATGAAATATTTTAGAGGAGTTTTTGATGGTTTACTTGTTGATGAGTTTATTTTATTCTGCCCTATATGTTCTTGTTCTTTTGTGGTCCAATTAGGGCTGGGTGATTTGATCGTTTTTGATTTGTTGATTCAAAACTAAGTAAAATGTCTTTCAGTATTGATTTCATGAACATAAACAAGGCAGACGTAAGTGCAATTAAACACAAATAATAGTCCAATCACTTCCTCCACTGTCTGAACTCTGCTCCAAATCACATTTTTTTACTGACAGAGACTTGGCTGCACACCTCTTTATTAAAAACATCAAAGCATCTCATTGACAATGACTCATTTAGGCATGGGACTATTGAAATTTTGTATCACAATTATTATGGGCAAGTTAAAAGTAATCCCGCAATAATTATTATAATTACTGTTTTTACATAAATATACTCAACCGACTACAAGTTAAAACGACATTGATTATTTTTTATTATGAATAGGGTTCGCGCTTAAACGATTACAGAATTGTACTTTGCCATAAGTGAAAACAACAAGGATCTAAATGCACAGTCTGATGGTATAAGGGTCTACCATGATTACACAACATTTACCACAAATGATTATTGTCTTTTTCTAGTGCGATTAGCGATGTGGTTTACTGTTGCTGCTGCCAGCCAGAGTTAAAAATGTGAACTTTCATCAAAATTCGACGCACGTCAACGGGTTTCAAGCATCTGCCCTCAAATGCAAAGGCGTCCAACTAGAGGCATTTGACGCAATTTTGATGTCATGGTGTGAACTCCACATAAACATCCATCTCAGTTAAAATTCAATTACCCAGCCCTATGTCCTTTGTATTTCATTTGCTGTGTACCTGTAAGAGTGGTTTGAGTGTTGAGTGGGATTAGTGAGACAGTAATCAACAGACCCTGCCAGAAGAGCTGCTATCATCACATCTCTCCAGCTCTGCCTCTATAAGATTTCCATTTCAAAGTCAGACTAAACTGCACTTGCCAGCAAATTCAGCCAAAGAAACCCATACACCCCCTCTTCATTATAGTTCAGAATATGATTTAGTTAGGTAGCAATACTTTTCACAATAATAGTGAAAAGTGAATGGTCTGATGGATTGTTACGAGAAGATCAAAGATTATATCAGGGATGGATAGACCCACTCCCTTACTAACACTGTAAATTGTCTGGGTGGATTTAAATGGCTTTGAAACTCAAATGTTGTTCTTGGTAGGGCTGCTCCACTGTAGAAAAAAAAATCACATTTGAGTTGTTAAAATCTTGATTTTTTTTTGAACAATTATTTATGTACTGTAAAAGTTAACATGTACAGAAAGACTTACCATCTTTTATTAGAAATATTTCATGATTTTGAGCCCCATTGTAGAGTGGACAAGATGTACTGCTCTGAATTTTATGGAGCAGAGCGATTGCCCATATCAATCGGAACAGAAATTAATAAGGTGCTTGTTTTTAATTACAATGACACTGCCTCTGTAATGGATTGGATCAATAATTGTAATCACGATTTGTTAATTAATTGCACAACTCTAGTTCACATTTAGGTCTGGGCATGTTTAGCCTAGTTTGGTATTGACTCAAGACCCTGTCAGCTCTATTACAACACTGCTTGAGGGATATTCAAAATTTTCTGGCGTATAAAATTAATTGTCATAAATTGGAGGCAATGCCAGTATCCAAAACATACAATTCCAAATTCGTATCAAATTTGTACACTTGTTTTGGCTATGAACTTTAACACATGGAAGGTTACTGCATTTCTATGGCAACCCCTCATCTCCTGTACATGTGTAGAGTGTTTTGTCAGCCGTGGGTGTTCAGCATCCTCGTGGTGCTGTGTTGTTTGAAGATAGTGCAGAGGAGGTTGAGATTGTAAGCCAATGTGAACAAGCTGATGCATGCACAACCAGATTAAACCCCAGCAGCTTGTTCTGAGTCCGCACACAAACATGCGGTTACCAAGACTACCAAAAGTGCTTGTTTTTATTCACTATTTTGGTTCAGAATAATTATAAGAGAATAAGAGGACCATACACTAGAGGTTTAATGGGGCATATGCACTGCAGAGCTGTACTGTAGGGGAAACATCCATCAGCTATACCGCATAGACCTCCATTATGAGATGAAGCCAGCAGTGGTTTAGCTCATTCATTGAGTTACTCTGGTGATGAATTTAGTCTCATTTATTATATTGAATAAGCATTGATTGTCTAGAGCTTTGTACAAATCATGACAAATTAAAACTAGAAATCACAGACTTGGACTTGACTGAAGCATGGAAACATAAAAGAGTCATGGATGTCATTAATAGCTTTAATGGGAGGACTTAACAATGAGATGTTGAGTATTGCCAGATGATTATCTCATAAAGGCGGCCCAGAGAACTGCTTTAAACAACAATGAACAGCTCCAATTTTAACCAGTGAAAATGGACCAATTTGTCAACTTAAGAAGCTTCATCTGCTGCTATTGGACTCGCTATAGACGTGTTTGCTATAATAGTATGTGCTCTCCTTTTTGCTGACAAAAAGGCCATTGTTAGAGTTGCAACTTGCATGTGTTAGCTATGCAGTGTGACAGCTGTGTTGGTCAGGAGACTCAAGGAACAGTGTCTTATAATTGAATTGAAGATTGAAGATTCTTTTTTTTATTTTTACAAACTTTATCATATTTACATCATAATTAGCCTTAATAAAGCATGGACAAAGATATAATGAACAAATAGTTTACTAAGCAACAGTACCTCAGTTGGCATAGTGTATGTCCACTGTTTCAAAAGGTTGGCGGTTCGAATCCCGCTCTCGATGTTGTCCTGATCTTGACATCATTGGTTGAGTGGTCAGATCCACTGACCCACAGTTTGACGGTGCTATTCCAGCTCCCACAGATGAATGCTATTGTTATATCCTTGGGCAAGACACTTAACCCACCTCGCCCCCAGTGTTTGTGTACACTGGCGTGTGAATGTATGTGGGAAGGGGTGAGTGGTTCCTTGATGTCAAGCACGTTGAGTGACTTGAAGGTGAAAAGGTGCTTTATAAACATGTGAACATTTACCATTTGACCATTTACCAAATATTTGTTAAGGTGAAGGTTAGGAGTTAGGTTTAGGGTATTGCATAGTTGGCTGCCCTACATTTACTAACCTTATACTGTGACTCTGACTTTGACTTGTGAAGCATGTCCAGTGTTACAGATATGAGAACAGAGGCAGCAGACCTGGCACTGTGGATGTTATCTGAGAACTGAAGGCCAAAGGATTGAGCTGTCGGCTGTGGTGATATGGACATTATCATGACCAACCTCCTCTCAAATCTCCACTGCTACAACTACTGCTGTTGCATGCTTCTATTAGGCCTGCACAATATAATATAATCGAATCAAAAACGTAATTTGGGTTGGCACAATTATCCCAAAAAACATGTTCTGAATGCATGGGATTCTTGCATTCGTTTATCAGTTCATCTTTCAGTCCTCTCTGTAATGTTATTTTAAAACGTGAATCACATACTTGTCAGAAAAATTCCAATTACATTTTTTCCCAAAATCGAGCAGCTCTAGCTTCCATCTCCTGCTCCACAGGCTGAGCAGGAGAGGAGCCAGCCCAGAGCCTCTGGTCAGCATGTGTCAGCCGCTGATGAATTGTCAGTCACACAGTGAAACGGTGTATTTAGTTACACCAGTTTGGACCAAGGCTCAAGAAAAGTGCAAAAATATTTGTGTTGCCTCGTATTAGAACTTCACTTTCACATGGACAAAAATGGTGATGTTTGAATGGGATGCTTGTGTGTCATGTGGCTACTAATAACAGAATAAACATTATATTTGGAGGGAAAATATGTAGTCTGCTACTTAAAACAACGGTTATATTTAAAGCAGCTACGTGTGTGTGCCAAAAACAACCAAGGTTAGCTTTTTATGTGATCAACTTGTGTAATTTAGAAATGGTTGAATAGTGACCCTATCACCAAGCTGAAGGAAACAAAACAGGGACATGATGTGAGGAAGTGAGTGTGTCCAGTTTTGATATCTCTGACAGAGTGAGGAAGTGGCACCACTCAGACTTTCCATGGCATTTAACACTTGGTCCACTAAACACATTGGCCAAACTGCTATTGTACTTGTTTATAAAGGGAGGAATGTGTTATTTAAAGTGCATATGACTAGTTAGACTACTCATTTCACTGAAACAT